>JASUUF010000083.1:10817500-11051645 GCA_030449835.1 Clausena lansium
AGAAACAAACACACAAGCTCGGTTTATTTATCTTGAATTATATTCCATATGCAATTAAACAAAAATATCCCACAATTTTGATCATAATCTGCCACTTAGGTTTAGTTCTTTGACAATTACGGATCAAAAACCCTAAACTAGCAATCAAATCACCATCAAATTCATCTAGTTGGCCACACCTAAACAAACAAGATAGTAATTATTGAATATTAAAATCAGTGAAATATAAAATTGTCTAAAGAAATACGAAGAAATTCTGATTCTGAAACTTTGTTTATAAAAATCAATGTCTAGGGTTTTGGAATCAACCCTAACGAATAAAAAGATTACCCAAGTAGTACCGAAGAAATCTGGAATAACTATTGTAAAAAATGAAAAAAGTGGTATCAGAGCCCCGTTCCCGTTCCTGCCTGAGGTGGTATAATTTGTGATAAGTTTCTTGTCTTCTAAATACAAAAGAGAAAACATCTTTCAAAATCATGCCTTCATCTTCATCTCAACCTACAGATCTATCTCCTATTTCTCTGTCTTCTACTTTATCTTTACCCAAATCTTGCAGTAAACACCTGGCTTCCTATAGTTATATTCCCGAATCTGCACAGATTTTTGAGTCTTCCATGCCCTTACTTAGCCCTTACCATCTGTACAAAAGAGAAAATTCCTTAACCCGAGGAATTAGAACTCTCATCCATACTTCCAGACCTGCTCCAAAAGAATATGTCCAGTCCTCTCGACTAGACCAGTGCGCTTTATCAGCCTCCCAAGCAGAGCAGTATGTCACTTTAGAAATTCTACTCGACTTAATCGCCCGGTGGAAACGAAAAAAATACACTCACCTTCATTTTGGTGGTGTTCGATTAATCCTCACACTTCATGGCCAAAACGGTCTCCCAGTTACTGCCAGACTTGCACTGCTAGACACCAGATTCAAAGATTATCAACATGCTGTTATTGGTATAGTCCTCACAACTCTGCATGCAGGAAGTGTTCTACTCACTTTCTATCCCAACCTCAATCTGTCACTCAGTGATGCAAACCTTCCTACAGCCTTAAAGGTTCAAGTACAGACTCAGGGAGCAGAACAGACTGTCACTTCGAAGATAGCAGCTTTGTATCACCAGCTTGTCTACCGATTGCAGAACCATGCTCTTGATCTTCCAACAACACAGTCTTCACATGATGCTTTGATGATCTTAGCAGATACTGAGACAACACTTTCCATAGTTCAGATTCCTAGACAACTTCAGAAGCATGAACTCCTAAAACTCATGCCTTTTGAATGGCTATCCAACTATGAGAAGTTCCACCAGAATTCGCAGCCAATCCAAACTTCTGATGCTATGTTCGAAAAAAGATCAGACGGCTCGGTTAGGATGACTTTCCAGCCACCATCCTCGGAACAAGCACCCAGAGTTTCTTTCTCCTATACTTCAATGATCACAGCAGTCCCCACTGCACAAGAAAAGATCCCCATCCACAGCTTTGCTCCAACAGGATATCCAATATATCCTAGCAAACTTGATGGTCATTTCTTATGGGATGTTCCTCAGGCCCATATGTGTGATCCAGGCTGTCCTTGCCTCGATGATTATTCTGATGATGAGGACGATGCTCCTAAGCGTCGCAGAAAGAAAAAGGTTAGCAGAACTCCTGCTACTTGCCCTTTTCCTCCTGATCATCCTGAGTCTATGTCACCTTTACCTATCTACACCAAAGGCCTAAACATCCTCAGACAAGAGAACCTCTTGCCTTCCTCACCTCAACCACCCTTGATAAGCCCTGTATGATGTTCTCATCTTCATCCAGTACTTACAACAGTCAGTTTCCTTCCCTGTTACCAACCCCAAAGCCCTTGCATCAGTTGAGAAACGACGGCTGTGAGTACGTTGTTCATGCTTAAGGAAAAGCCGACGGACAGGCGAAAAGATAGCATGGTATGCGAGAAAGCAGTCAGACCCCTTTGCTGGTATATGGTCGTTTTGTTGGCCTTGGGTAACCCGATAGATGATATTGTTCATCGGGACGAATTGGTTCGTGTTCTGTACTCCTACCGGTCAACTGGAAGAACCTAAACCATTCGAGTCTGTTCTCAACTGGCAAACTCAGAATGCCAGAGCCCAGAATGCTGTTTTGGAATAGATTCACACCAAAGTAGATGCGGTTGCTACCCAAGTTCAACATACATCCAAGCAAGTTACTTCTATTGTCTCTCAGCTAGACAAGATTTATGTAGACATGAACAACAGAGTCATTCAGCTTGACAAAGAACTCCGATCTATGATAACACATAATATCTAGGGTCCCGAGTTTAATAAAAAAGAAACTGAAATCCGCAGTCTTAAGGCGGAACTTGCTCGTATAGATGCAGAAAAGCATGTCCAGCAACCACAGTTGGCTAAGTCAGCTCCTCTTCCTTTTCAGCTATCTACTTTCAAGACATACCAACCTTTCTATACACCATCCTTATACAGGCCTCTTGACCAGAGTCCCATGTTTGGTCTATCTCATTCCTCTAACCCAACTGAAGCTCAGTCATCCTCCAGACCAAAAAGAACTACACCAAAACCACAAAAGACTCCTGTCTCTAGTCCAGTTCCCACTCCAGAACATACTCCATCCCATGTTTTAGATACACAACCTGATTCATCCTCAGCACCACATCCTTCAGATCCTAAACAGAAAGCACCTCTTTACCAGTATTCTTCTCAGCCTTCGCTTATGAGGGAAACTCTATCACCATCTTCTGCCAGTCACTCTGAGCAATCTCTTGCTTCTCAGTCCGATGACTCCTTTTCCATAGCTCAGTCTGTCCCAACTTCCTCAGAGTCTTCCTCAAATTCCTCTTGTTCAGTACTTACAGAGATTGAACCTGCAACCTCTTCTGATTCTGAGTCAGAATTTGCTGACATTTCTAGACTCCTTATGGTCGAGCCTGTCCTTGTTCTCCTTCTCCTGGTCCTCCTTATGTTGATGAACCAGATGATGATGAAGGTTCCACTCATGGCGACCATTCTGCCTTTACAGGATCTTCACACAACTCCTCAAAACCAGCGGGTTCTCACTGGTTTACATTTGATGATATCCCACGCACAAAATGGCCAGAACGGTTCCAAGAATTTACTGCCTGGGTCAATGTTCAACTGCTTCAGTTCTCAGTTTACTGACTCTCTCCGAGATTGGTGGGTCCTTATCGCCAACTCCAATTTGTTCAGTTCCCGAATGTGTCCACTGCGTTGGGCATAATTTATGATCAATTTATTGGCGAACCTTCTGCAGCAACAGAGCTTGCTCGTCGAGAATACATGCAGATGAAATGCTGTTCCTTACAGCAGAAAGATCTTGATTTTCACTACAAGCGTATGTCCACTCTTTTCTATAAGCTCAATGGCTTTAATGATTTTACACTGAAGCATTTTTTATCGCTTCTATCCCTAAAGAATTACAACCTGAGCTTCAAAGGCTTATCACTGTGAATCAGCTAAATGTTGCAGACATATCGCTCAGCAAGATCTATCAATTAGTCGTTAATGCTCTTGAACGACTATGTGAGCAAAAAGAGTTTTTGAGAGATCTCATTAACAACAAACAACCTTTTCAGACTGCTTGCAAGAAGCCTTATCTTAAGATCAAATGCAAGTTCGAAAAAGATTGTTACTGTCCCTCTAAAAAGACGGCTCACTTTAGAAAGTTTCGGTACAGACGGTCTAGACCCAGTTCAACCAAGCAGAAGCCCTACCGCTTTTTCAGAAAGAAGGATCCGTCCCAGATGCACAAGACTAAAGATTCTCACTGCTTCATTTGCAAAAAGCGAGGTCATTTTGCAAAGAATTGTCCTCACAATTAGGATAAAGCTGTGCGTCTTATTCAACACCTTCAACAATCGTCAATGTTATCTGACTCCGAAGATGTTGAATCTGTTTACACAGAACAGAATGAGTATGATGACCAAACTGCCTTTGCCATCAGCAATGATTCAACTCATGCCCATCCAATTGAAAATACAGTTCCTGTCATCAGCTGTACTCTACCAGTCATGGCATCCTCCAGTGTAAAAGCACCTATTTCATCAATCCACATTCAAATCCTTTCTTCCAGGCTTGCTAAACCTAAACCTCTTATCGGTTTTATTGACACTGGAGCCCAAAAAAGTATGCTTAATCCTAACATTCTTCCATTTTCTTGTTGGAAAAAACATACTGAGTATTTCAAGGCCGCCAATGGCGATATTTTTCATACCTCTTTGATTACCAAACAACCCATTGGTATTTAATTCTTCCAAAATTGTGTTCTTTGGACAAAAGTTGTTGGTTCAACCCTTCCTGATAAAGACCTTCTTCTAGGTTTTGATATTCTTCACCAAATGTCCAAATTACAGATCACGGCCACAGGGATTCAGTTCAAACATATGTTTCTTCCATACACTGACACCCTTAAACTATATGCTTTTTCAGACACACAATCCCCATATCAAACTTTCCAAGTAAAGTTTATGTCTTTCTGTTCTGAAAATCATAGCCAGTTTACTCATCCTTTTCCTTTAAGCTTCCATTTAAGCTTAACGAAGATATCAATCCTACCAAGGCTACTCATCCAAGGATGACTCCCTCTTACCTTAAGTTAGCTCAAGGTGAATGTGCTCAACTTCTGGCTCAAGGTCTCATTGAGCCCACATCCTCTAACTGGGCTTGTCAAGCCTTTTATGTTGAGAAGCGGTCAAAAATAGTTCGCGGGAAAAAAAGACTTGTCATAGACTATCAGCCTCTTAATTGTTTTCTATCCAATGACAAGTTCCTACTTCCTAAGATCGAATTACTGTTCGTCCACATCAAAGATGCTAAGATCTTTTCCAAGTTTAATCTCAAAGCCAGATTTTGGTAACTTGGCATTCATCCAGCAGAATGGGACAAGACAGCTTTCTGCATTCCCAATGCAAGCTATCAATGGACTATCATGCCCTTCGGATTAAAAGTCGCGCCCTTACTTTTTTAAAAGGCGATGACACGAATCTTTGAGCCTATTCTCCATCATGCTCTTATCCACATTATTTTTGTTCTCATATGATCACGAGACTCACATGGAATTACTTTCCACGTTTCACAAGATAGTAGATCAGTATGGAATTATGTTGTCAGCCAAAAAGAGCATCCTAGGCCAACAGTCAGTTGAATTTCTTGGAATGGTCTTACAAGACGGAAAGTATTCTCCAGGGCCACATATCGCTCAGGAACTGTTACACTTTTCAGATCTCCATCTTTCCAAAAAACAACTACAACACTTTTTTGGCATCATCAATTATCACCGAGACTTTCTGCCACATGTCGCAGTCCACACCAGTCAACTTTCTTTGATGCTAATGAAAGTTGCTTCACTTTGGAAGTCCATCCAAATGGCAACTATTCAATGGCTTCAACAATTAGCCCAAGGGCTCTTCTCCACTACTAATAATGGACACTTCAATCACCATTATTGGAGTACCCTATTGATTCATAGAAGACATTGGAATTTTTGTGGATATAAAACCAGCAAGCCTCCACAGCATTATTGTTGTGCAAATTTTAATGAGCTCGCAAGCGCACGAATCTATTGTAGTATAGATCAATGGTGACGAGTGTCGATCCCACGAGGAGGTGGATTTTAATTGTGTGTAGGGTTAATTTTCTAAGTAGGTAATTGGATTTATGGTGAAGGTGTTGATATAATTTTGTTCTAAATCTAAATTAAAATGGTGGGATTAAATTGGAGATTAAACTATGTGAATAACGTGCTTGGGTATCCGGATCTGCATCAACATACACCATGGGCTTAATATTCCTTATTAGTGCTAATTAAATCATGAGGGGGATTTCCACTCCTCATGAGCCACACTCTAATAAATATGGTATCAAGCACTTATCGTGCCAGACAATAATAATCTTGCACTAGGGAGACGGTAGCACCGGTACAAAATCTAGACAAGATTATTACTATCTGTCGACGAAAAGTCAAAATAGCCACATAAATTAGAGGGGAGAAGAAAGTAAATTTACCAAATTAGCCAATGGAACATGTTGAGACTTCACCTTCAACCCAAGCTTGAAAGAAAATTAGCTACTCATTATTGAACTAGGGGTAAAATGGGTATTTTATTAAAATACAGAAAAAATACAAGATGGAGAGGGAATTACAGAAAATGAACTCCAAAAATGGATTCAGGGGTGTCAAATTAGGGGGGGAGAGCCCTCCTTTTATAGATACAATGAGTAAATCATGGCTATTGGATGAAATCAATTCGAACGCTCAGGATTGCGCCACGTGGCAAGCTCTGATTGTTTTGAACACATCATCAGCGACTGTGATTCAGTGTGTCGCATGTAACTTAAGACAATTTTCACATCCAATGATTTGCTACCACGTCATCGGTCAATGGCAAAGTCAACCAATCTTGATCAAGTACATTGCTTCTATCGTAAGCTCATTTTTTTGGTCCAATAATACATTGCCACGTCATCGGTCAGCGCCACATCATCAGTCAATGCCACATCATTCGTCCAATCAAATGCTGCTATGTCACCGGTCAATGACACGTCATTGGTCAATGCCATGTCATCATACGTATGTGTGAATAGTGCCATACATGAACAGTATGTATAGGTGAATAGTACCGTATACGTGAACAGTACCGTATATATGAACAGTGGCTTTTTTCTTTTTATGCTCCTCCTAAGGTTTTCGACTATCCTGAGTTCAAAAATGTTGTTCGTTTTACTGTCCGATGTCTCGTTAATTATGAAATGGCCAGAATTTTCCTGATATACATAAAATACTTAAATTATAATAATACACAAAACAATTAAAGTGCAAGGGACTTAAATACATAAAAGTAGGGATGTTAGTGAGACTTGAAGTGTAACATGATGATTTTATCCTATATAAATACACACTTTCTAGCACTCAACAATTATCCACACCATTTCTTCAGTAGTTGTCTTATTACTTTCAATCCAAGAATGACGACGCAGTTATCTTTTAATCTCCCTGACTTTATCCAGGCACTTCCTATAGAGATCCAAAGTCAGATTTTTGGCAAGGTTACTGATGAGAACCCTTCTAGATCAAGCTAGAAAAACCCACAACTAGATTGACAAAAACCCAAGAAAGCCAATATGATCAGAATTCGGATAAAAGATCCAAACCCCTGAGAAGCTAAGTCTCAAGAACCCGGATTGCTAGATAAGACGCCACAAAGGTTAGCAAATCCTTTGATAAGTCAAAAGTTCTTTTAAGAACAAGTTGAGAAAATCCTCTCAATGATATTAAACTCAATAATGTCCAAAAGTCTCCTCAAAATAACATAAAGGAGTGTTTATATAAGGTGGCTAATCCTAATCTAACTTAAAAATAAGAGAAAACCCTAAAATTAAAAACCACGGACCCCTTGAGGACCGGCAGGGCCTTGGCCTGCAAAGCCACTTATCTTAAACGGGCCATAACTTGGTCATATGATATCGGATTTTAACCCACAATATATCGTTACGAAGCTCTCGACGTAAGGAATGCATCTACAAATTTAGAATTACTCTTCTGGCCCTTATTATACTTCAAAAATCATTCTCTCCGATGCTCGCCACCTCGTTAGCCCGAATCAAGTGTACCAAGGCTGGTTCCTCCTCGTTCAAGCCCATCTTGAATATTGGACTCTTGCAAATTGAACTTGAATTGAAGTCATCCAAAGTAGCTTGAATAAATCCTTGCATGGCTTCCTTGATCTTCTTAGCTCGTGCTCTCGTAATTGGCCCTTCTGGAACAAGCAACGGATCTTTAATGCTCTGAGCACTCTGGATCATATCATTCCCCCTCTCCTCAAAAGGATTCGTCTCCGAATCTGAACCTGCATCAAAGGGAGAAAGATCAGAAACATTAAAGGTAGCAGACACGTTATACTCACCAGGAAGATCCACTTGATAAGCATTATCATTAACACGCTCAAGAATCTGAAATGGACCATCTCCTCGAGGGTGCAACTTAGATTTCCTCTGGGCTGGAAACCTCTCCTTACGCATGTGAACCCAAACCCAATCGCCGGGTTCAAAAATCACACGTTTCCTACCCTTATTAGCTTGAGTAGCGTACTGCTCATTCTTCTTTTCAACGTGAAGCCGCGCTTTCGCATGAATGGACTTTATCAACTCCGCTTTCTTTTGACCATCCAAGCTCCGAGATAATGCATCGGCAACTATGTTCTCTTTACCTTGTTTATACCGAATGACATAGGGAAATGTCTCGATGTACTCCATCCAAGTAGCATGCCTTCGATTCAACTTACGTTGACTCTTTAGATGCTTTAAGGATTCATGATCTGTGTGTATCACAAACTCCTTAGGCCATAAGTAATGTTGCCAAGTTTCCAAGGCCCTTACAAGCGCATAAAGCTCCTTATCATAGGTAGGATACCTCAAGGCTGCTCCAGTCAACTTCTCACTAAAATAAGCGATGGGCCTTCGATCCTGCATCAAAACAGCTCCAATACCTATTCCTGAGGCATCACATTCAATCTCAAAAGTACAATTAAAATTAGGTAATGCTAGAATAGGTGCAGAACATAACCTTTCTTTAAGATCAATGAATGCTTTATCTTGTTCAACACTCCAAGTAAATGCAACATTCTTTTTAACAACATCAGTAAGAGGTGCGGCAATAGTGCTAAAATCCTTAACAAATCGCCGATAAAAACTAGGTAAACCATGAAAGCTCCTTACCTCACTGATGCTCTTAGGCGTTGGCCACTCCCTAATAGCCTTAACCTTTTCTTGATCCACCTCTATACCATTTGCACCAACAACAAAACCAAGAAAAACAACTTTCTCTATGCAAAAAGAACATTTCTTAAAATGAGCATACAACTTTTCTTTCCTCAAAACATCTAACACACATCGCAAATGTCCAATATGCTCTTCTAAAGTCTTGCTGTACACTAGAATATCATCAAAATAAACAACAACAAACTGACCTATAAATGCACGCAACACATGATTCATTAATCTCATAAAAGTACTAGGTGCATTAGTAAGACCAAAAGGCATAACTAACCATTCATACAATCCATATTTGGTCTTAAAGGCAGTTTTCCATTCATCACCTTCTCTCATACGAATTTGGTGATAGCCACTTTTTAAATCAATTTTAGAAAATAAACAAGCTCCATGCAATTCATCCAGCATATCATCTAACCTAGCAATGGGATGGCGATATTTTACCGTAATATTATTGATGGCTCGGCAATCAACGCACATTCTCCAATTCCCATCCTTCTTTGGTACTAGTAGTACTGGTACTGCATATGGGCTCATGCTCTCTCTCACGTACCCCTTGCTCATCAGCTCCATAACTTGCCTTTGAAGCTCTTTGGTCTCCTCGGGATTACTTCTATAGGCTGGCCTATTGGGTATGACAGCTCCTGGTACGAAATCTATTTGATGCTCAATGCCTCTAATGGGTGGTAAGCCAATAGGCATTTCCTCCGGAAACACATCTTCAAACTCCTGTAACAAAGAAGTAACAACACTAGAAAGAGAATGATTAATGTCATCAAAGGTTAGATATGATTCTTTGAACACGAGCAAAACCATGAAATGGCTTGCTTTATATGCTTTCCTAATCTCGCCCACTCCTACAAAGAAGTTCTTTCTCGCTCTTCCCTCTTTCTCACTCTTTTCTTTTCTCTCACTTTTAGTTTCACTCTTTTTCTTTTTCTTATCATAACTCTCGACCTCACTCTTTTTATTTTGTCTTTCTTTTTCCCTCATCTTTATTTGGTCCTCGTAGACCTCTTTTGGTGTTAAAGGAACAAGCGTCACGGTTCTCCCATTTTTGACAAAGCTATATCTATTCCTAAACCCATCATGTGTCACCTTCATATCATACTGCCATGGCCTTCCCAATAATAAATGCCCAGCATGCATAGGAACTACGTCACAAAGCACCTCATCACTATACTTTCCAATAGTAAATGTTACTAATACTTGCTTATTAACTTTGACCTCTCCACAATCATTTAACCACTGCAATCTGTAAGGCCTGGGATGCGTTAGCAAGGGTAACCCTAACTTTTCTACAAGGGTAGTACTAGCTACATTGGTGCAACTCCCACCATCTATTATCATACTACACACCTTATTATTCACAATGCATCTAGTATGGAAGATGTTCTCTCTCTGCTGCTCCATGTCATCAACACTCATTTGTGTACTCAAAGCACGCCTAGCAACTAGGGATTCACCTTTCGCAGGGTATTCTACTTCATCATCATCACTAGCATCAATCAACGCTGGCATCTCCCCACCATCACTCTCACTCTCACTCACTAATTCTCCACTATCTTGTATCACCATAACTCTCTTATTTGGGCACTGAGAAGCAATGTGTCAGAACCCAAACACTTGAAGCACTTGATGTCCCGATTCTTCTGTGGTTGAGATTCAGCCTTATATTTGTTTGTGATACTGAAATCTTCTTTTGCCTTAGGTGGTTCAGTCTTGATACCTTCATGTCGTCTCTCATTATTACTCCACTTCGGTTTCCATGGATTTGAAGAAGCCGAAGTATACCTTACTGTACCCTTCCTCTTTAATTGCCTCTCCACCTTCATAGCCATGTGGACCATATCCTCCAACTCCACATAATGCTGTAGCTCCACTACATTGGCAATATCTTTATTCAATCCGGTCAAAAATCGTGCCATTGTAGCTTCCCTATCTTCCTCTACATTAGCCCTAATCATAGCGATCTCCATCTCTTTATGGTAATCCTCTACACTCATCGATCCTTGGGTAAGGCTTTGTAGCTTAAGATAAAGATCCCTATAGCAATGATTAGGAATGAACCGCTTCCTCATAAACGTCCTCAACTCTCCCCATGTAGCTATAGGCCTTTCTCGATTCCTCCTCCTATTATTCACCAATTGATCCCACCAAATAATAGCATAGTCAGTGAATTCAATAACTGCTAACTTTACCTTTTTCTCTCGAATAATTGTGACAATCAAAGATCAACTCAACCTTCTTTTCCCACTCCAAGTAAGCCTCTCGGATTACTCCTTCCTTGAAACGAAGGAATAGTCACTTTGATTTTGCCTAAATCTCTATCCTCCTCATCTCTCCTATACCCCCTCTCTTGTCTCCCTCTTCTATATCTTACTCTATCCCTTTCTATTTCGGATGCTCGATCATCACCATCATCTTCCCAAATTTCATTCTCTCGCCTCATACTCAGCTATAGGCTCGTATCTATGCCTATTATTTCTCCCATTATGTCTTGCTTCATCATGTCTAGCCCTGTTACGCTCTCTACTAGTTTGCTCCTTCTGAATACCCTCAACAGCCGCTCCATGTTGCCTCAACTGGCTTCCCATCTCATCAAACCTCGCATTCATCTTTTCAAATGCCTGGTGCATTGCCTTCAAAGTGAAAGTAAAGTCTACCGTAGAAGGTTGCGCCTCACTTTTATCATCCATATTAGTTATTTGAATCTGCAAAGAGATGTTAGCAAAATAGAAAAACAACAATGAACCTCACAAGCCTCACGTGTTTACACTCGCGATGCCACTCCACTCGTGTTTACACTCAAATAGGCTTTTACCCGAAGCTGTGCTCACACACTCTTGCCTTTTACCGCTCTTATATTTTCTCAATCAAGTTCTTTAGGAACTAATAACTCAATCAAGGAAAGGTACCAAAGTATAATCCCTCTAACAATCACAGTCCAAGAAACAAGAAAAAGGAAAAACGAAACAAACGAACAAGAATATAGGAAACAAGAATAACAAGACCAAGAAAACAAAGGAGATCACCCAATATGATTATTATTAATGTGATTTTTTTTTTCTTTTTTTTTTTGCTCTTTTTTTTTTTTTTTTTTTTTGTAATCCTTAAATAATTGAAATTTGAATGAATTTAGGGGAAAAGGTAAAATTTATGAATTTAAGGAAAGAAACCACAAGGATGCAAAATTGATATAAGAAAACCCTAAAAATACTGTTCATGCGGTACTGTTCATACGATACTGTTCATACTAAGCAGCATTTCATTGTTTCACGGTTTTTTTTTTTTTTTTTGAGAACAAGAATGAAAAATCCCAAACAAGAATGAGAGAAAAAAAAAATAATAATAAAGATAGATGAATCTGACCTTGGTGCCTAAGCTCTGATACCAACTGATGAGAACCCTTCTAGATCAAGCTAGAAAAACCCACAACTAGATTGACAAAAACCCAAGAAAGCCAATATGATCAGAATTCGGATAAAAGATCCAAACCCCTGAGAAGCTAAGTCTCAAGAACCCGGATTGCTAGATAAGACGCCACAAAGGTTAGCAAATCCTTTGATAAGTCAAAAGTTCTTTTAAGAACAAGTTGAGAAAATCCTCTCAATGATATTAAACTCAATAATGTCCAAAAGTCTCCTCAAAATAACATAAAGGAGTGTTTATATAAGGTGGCTAATCCTAATCTAACTTAAAAATAAGAGAAAACCCTAAAATTAAAAACCTGGACCCGCAGGACCGGCAGGGCCTTGGCCTGCAAAGCCACTTATCTTAAACGGGCAATAACTTGGTCATATGATATCGGATTTTAACCCACAATATATCGTTACGAAGCTCTCGACGTAAGGAATGCATCTACAAATTTAGAATTACTCTTCTGGCCCTTATTATACTTCAAAAATCATTCTCTCCGATGCTCGCCACCTCGTTAGCCCGAATCAAGTGTACCAAGGCTGGTTCCTCCTCGTTCAAGCCCATCTTGAATATTGGACTCTTGCAAATTGAACTTGAATTGAAGTCATCCAAAGTAGCTTGAATAAATCCTTGCATGGCTTCCTTGATCTTCTTAGCTCGTGCTCTCGTAATTGGCCCTTCTGGAACAAGCAACGGATCTTTAATGCTCTGAGCACTCTGGATCATATCAGTTACAAACCATCTAAGTTATCCTAACAGTTCTCCTCCAACAAAGTGGAAAATTTGGGCACTTCTGTATGTAAAAAATACTCCTCCTGTCAATGCAAATGGTCAGATATTATCCTATAGTCTGATTGATCCTTTTCCTGACTTCGACCAGATGCACGAGTTTGTTTTTCGTTCTACAACATCCTTTTTCCATGTTATTGATGAAGATACAAACTGGGGTCATGATTTAATTTGCAATGCCATGCCTCAAGCATACTATGCTTTTTGGCTTTTGTTCAACATGTATCCTACGGCAGTTCTGTTTGATCCTCAACTCATCCACCGAGGTCGTCGATACAATCATGGACGATGGTTTGATCGCTTATTCTCCTCCATCTTTGCGAATCCTCTCGCTCTACAGCTTCTTAATGGCTACCATATTTCTCAGCCTACCATTTTCATCATACAATTACGAGACATTTGCAGCCGTGACAAACCCCTGTCGGTTCGTGTTATTGATCACATCCATACCCGTGATCATTCTCATTCTATGTGGGAAGGCTATCTCCATGCTCATACAGCTCCTGCAGAAGTTTACAACACTACAGTAATGTATAATACTCATAGTCCCATATCTCCCTGCACCCAGACAACACCTGATTTGTTTTACAAAGAACCAATTCGAAATAGCATTATCTGGAGCGATGATGACTCTGAGCTTGATATAAGAGAACAGTATCATACTTGGAGTAACCACCAAGGATGCCATCTATCTCCATAACTTTGCTTCTCACCACTTTAGGAAAGAACACCTGTCATGTGTCTTTTGCTTTTGTTGTCTTGTGCTTTATTTTTAACTTTTGCTTTTTACAAAGCTGTTAGTCTTTTAGGAGTTTGCTTTTCATAAAGTCACTTTATGACTTTTGTTTGTTTGCAATAATGTAGTTTTGTTTTTCCAAAAGCTACTTTTATCTTTTGTTTGTTAGCAACATGTGGTTAGGGGTCCTGTCCTACCACAATCACGTGTTAGATTGCTTTGTTAAAGTTACTTTTAGAACAAACAAATGGCTAGGGAACCTGTCCCACCACTAAAGTTTGTTTGCTTGTTTCAAGGAGCTTTTCCTATATATAGGAAACTCCTCCCCTTTTGTAAGATATACTAGAAATATACTTAGATATACTTGAATAATACTTAAAAATATACTTGAAAGAAGATAAATGGCTTTCTTCTAAACTTTCTCTTGTTTTTTCTAAGTACTCCAGAAGTTAGGCTCTTCTCTGAGTTTGGTCATCTCTATCCTTGTTGAGTACGTCCTATACACAAAACCTTGTGTAGGTTTAGTATAGTTATTACCCACTCAAAGCCCTTGCATCAGTTAAGTATCGACGACTGTGAGTACGCTGTTCATGTTTAAGAAAAAGCAGACGGACAGGCGCAAAGATAACGTGGTATGCGGGAAAGCAGTCATCTCTTTACTGATATTTGGTAGTTTTGGGTAATCTTGGACGATTGTGGTCGTCTGGACGAATGTGTTTGTCATGTGTACGCACTATCCCCGAGTGGTATTAGAGCCCCGTTCCCTTTCCTACCTGAGGTGGTATAATTTATGATAAGTTTCTTATCTTCTGGATACAAAAGAGAAAACATCTTTCAAAATCATGGCTTCATCTTCATCTCAACCTACAGATCTATCTCCTATTTCTCTGTCTTCTACTTTATCTTTACCCAAATCTTGCACTAAACACCTAGCCTCCAAAATAGAAAACCTTGTTGAATATAGTTATATTCTCGAATCTGCACAGATTTCTAAGTCTTCCATGCCTTTACTTAGCCCTTACCATCTGTACAAAAGAGAAAATTCCTTAACCCGAGGAATTAGAACTCTCATCCATACTCCCAGACCTGCTCCAAAAGAATATGTCCAGTCCTCTAGACTAGACTAGTGCGCTTTATCAGCCTCCCAAGCAGAGCAATATGTCACTTTAGAAATTCCACCCGACTTAATCGCCCGGTGGAAACGAGAAAAATACCATCACCTTCATTTTGGTGGTGTTCGATTAATCCTCACAATTCATGGCCGAAACGGTCTCCCAGTCACTGCCAAACTTGCACTGCTAGACACCAGATTCAAAGATTATCAACATGCTGTTATTGGTATAGTCCTCACAACTCTGCACGCAGGAAGTGTTCTACTCACTTTCTATCCCAACCTCAATCTGTCACTTAGTGATGCAAACCTTCCTACAGCCTTGAAGGTTCAAGTACAGATTCAGGGAGTAGAACAGACTGTCACTTTGAAGATAGCAACTCTGCATCACCAGCTTGTCTACCGATTGCAGAACCATGCTCTTGATCTTCCAACAGCACAATCTTCACATGATGCTTTGATGATCTTAGCAGATACTAAGACAACACCTTCCATAGTTCAAATTCCTAGACAACTTCAGAAGCATGAACTCCTAAAACTCATGCCTCTTGAATGGCTATCCAACTATGAGAAGTTCCACCAGAATTCTCAGCCAATCCAAACTTCTGATGCTATGTTCGAAAAAAGATCAGACGGCTCGGTTAGGATGACTTTCCAGCTACCATCCTCGGAACAAGCACCCAGAATTTCTTTCTCCTATACTTGATCCCCATCCACAGCTTTGCTCCAACAGGATATCCAATATATCCTAGCAAACTTGATGGTCATTTCTTATGGGATGTTCCCCAGGCCCATATGTGTGATCCAGGCTGTCCTTGCCTCGATGATTATTCTGATGATGAGGACGATGCTCCTGAGCGTCGCAGAAAGAAAAAGGTTAGCAGAACTCATGCTACTTGCCCTTTTCCTCCTGATCATCCTGAGTCTATGTCACCTTTACCTATCTACACCAAAGGCCTAAACATCCTCAGACAAGAGAACCTCTTGCCTTCCTCACCTCAACCACCCTTGATTAAGCCCTGTATGATGTTCTCATCTTCATCCAGTACTTACCACAGTCAGTTTCCTTCCCTTGACAAACACACGGATCCAACATCTAAGGTTGTTACAAAACGTTATGTTCATGGTCCTGTCTCTCAGCTGGACAAGATGTATGTAGACATGAACAACAGAGTCATTCAGCTTGACAAAGAACTCCGATCTATGATAACACATAATATCTGGGGTCCTGAGTTTAATAAAAAAGAAGCTGAAATTCGCAGTCTTAAGGCCGAACTTGCTCGTATAGATGCAGAAAAGCATTTCCAGCGACCACAGTTGGCTAAGTCAGCTCCTCTACCTTTTCAGCTATCTACTTTCAAGACATACCAACCTTTCTATACACCATCCTTATACAGGCCTCTTGAATAGAGTCCCATGTTTGGTCTATCCCATACCTCTAACCCAACTGAAGCTCAGTCATCCTCCAGACCAAAAAGAACTACACCAAAACCACAAAAGACTCCTGTCTCTAGTCCAGTTCCCACTCCAGAAGATACTCCATCCCATGTTTCAGATACACAATCTGATTCATCCTCAGCACCACATCCTTCTGATCCTAAACAGAAAGCACCTCTTTACCAGTATTCTTCTCAGCGGATTGCTTCTCAGTCCGATGACTCCTCTTCCACAGCTCAGTCTGTCCTAACTTCCTCTGAGTCTTCCTCAAATTCCTCTTGTTCAGTACTTACAAAGACTGAACCTGCAACCTCTTCTGATTCTGAGTCAGAATTTGCTGACATTTCCAGACTCCTTATGGTCGAGCCTTCCCCTAGTTCTCCTTCTACTGGTCCTCCTTATGTTGATGAACCAGATGATGGTGAAGGTTCCACTCATGGTGACCATTCTGCCTCTACAGGTGATATGATCCAGAGTGCTCAGAGCATTAAAGATCCGTTGCTTGTTCCAGAAGGGCCAATTACGAGAGCACGAGCTAAGAAGATCAAGGAAGCCATGCAAGGATTTATTCAAGCTACTTTGGATGACTTCAATTCAAGTTCAATTTGCAAGAGTCCAATATTCAAGATGGGCTTGAACGAGGAGGAACCAGCCTTGGTACAATTGATTCGGGCTAACGAGGTGGCGAGCATCGGAGAGAATGATTTTTGAAGTATAATAAGGGCCAGAAGAGTAATTCTAAATTTGTAGATGCATTCCTTACGTCGAGAGCTTCGAAACGATATATTGTGGGTTAAAATCCGATATCATATGACCAAGTTATGGCCCGTTTAAGATAAGTGGCTTTGCAGGCCAAGGCCCTGCGGGTCCTGCGGGTCCAGGGTTTTAATTTTAGGGTTTTCTCTTATTTTTAAGTTAGATTAGGATTAGCCACCTTATATAAACACTCCTTTATATTATTTTAAAAAGACTTTTGACATTATTGAGTTTAATATCATTGAGAGGATTTTCTCAACTTGTTCTTAAAAGAACTTTTGACTTATCAAAGGATTTGCTAACCTTTGTGGCGTCTTATCTAGCAATCCGGGTTCTTGAGACTTAGCTTCTCAGGGGTTTGGATCTTTTATCCGAATTCTGATCATATTGGCTTTCTTGGGTTTTTGTCAATCTAGTTGTGGGTTTTTCTAGCTTGATCTAGAAGGGTTCTCATCAGTTGGTATCAGAGCTTAGGCACCAAGGTCAGATTCATCTATCTTTATTTATTTATTTTTTTTTCTCATTCTTGTTTGGGATTTTTCATTCTTGTTCTCAAAAAAAAAAAAAAAAACGTGAACAGTGCCGCATGAACAGTATCGCATGAACAGTATCGCATGAACAGTATTTTTAGGGTTTTCTTATATCAATTTTGCATCCTTGTGGTTTCTTTCCTTAAATTCATAAATTTTACCTTTTCCTCTAAATTCATTCAAATTTCAATTATTTAAGGATTACAAAAAAAAAAAAAAAAAAGAGCAAAAAAAAAAAAGAAAAAAAAAAATCACATTAATAATAATCATATTGGGTGATCTCCTTTGTTTTCTTGGTCTTGTTATTCTTGTTTCCTATATTCTTGTTCGTTTGTTTCGTTTTTCCTTTTTCTTGTTTCTTGGACTGTGATTGTTAGAGGGATTATACTTTGGTACCTTTCCTTGATTGAGTTATTAGTTCCTAAAGAACTTGATTGAGAAAATATAAGAGCGGTTAAAGGGAAGAGTGTGTGAGCACAGCTTCGGGTAAAAGCCTATTTGAGTGTAAACACGAGTGGAGTGGCATCGCGAGTGTAAACACGTGAGGCTTGTGAGGTTCATTGTTGTTTTTCTATTTTGCTAACATCTCTTTGCAGATTCAAATAACTAATATGGATGATAAAAGTGAGGCGCAACCTTCTACGGTAGACTTTACTTTCACTTTGAAGGCAATGCACCAGGCATTTGAAAAGATGAGTGCGAGGTTTGATGAGATGGGAAGCCAGTTGAGGCAACATGGAGCGGCTATTGAGGGTATTCAGAAGGAGCAAACTAGTAGAGAGCGTAACAGGGCTAGACATGATGAAGCAAGACATAATGGGAGAAATAATAGGCATAGATACGAGCCTATAGCTGAGTATGAGGCAGAGAATGAAATTTGGGAAGATGATGGTGATGATCGAGCATCCGAAATAGAAAGGGATAGAGTAAGATATAGAAGAGGGAGACAAGAGAGGGGGTATAGGAGAGATGAGGAGGATAGAGATTTAGGCAAAATCAAAGTGACTATTCCTTCGTTTCAAGGAAGGAGTAATCCAGAGGCTTACTTGGAGTGGGAAAAGAAGGTTGAGTTGATCTTTGATTGTCACAATTATTCAGAGGAGAAAAAGGTAAAGCTAGCAGTTATTGAATTCACTGACTATGCTATTATTTGGTGGGATCAATTGGTGAATAATAGGAGGAGGAATCGAGAAAGGCCTATAGCTACATGGGGAGAGTTGAGGACGTTTATGAGGAAGCGGTTCATTCCTAATCATTGCTATAGGGATCTTTATCTTAAGCTACAAAGCCTTACCCAAGGATCGATGAGTGTAGAGGATTACCATAAAGAGATGGAGATCGCTATGATTAGGGCTAATGTAGAGGAAGATAGGGAAGCTACAATGGCACGATTTTTGACCGGATTGAATAAAGATATTGCCAATGTAGTGGAGCTACAGCATTATGTGGAGTTGGAGGATATGGTCCACATGGCTATGAAGGTGGAGAGGCAATTAAAGAGGAAGGGTACAGTAAGGTATACTTCGGCTTCTTCAAATCCATGGAAACCGAAGTGGAGTAATAATGAGAGACGACATGAAGGTATCAAGACTGAACCACCTAAGGCAAAAGAAGATTTCAGTATCACAAACAAATATAAGGCTGAATCTCAACCACAGAAGAATCGGGACATCAAGTGCTTCAAGTGTTTGGGTTCTGGACACATTGCTTCTCAGTGCCCAAATAAGAGAGTTATGGTGATACAAGATAGTGGAGAATTAGTGAGTGAGAGTGAGAGTGATGGTGGGGAGATGCCAGCGTTGATTGATGCTAGTGATGATGATGAAGTAGAATACCCTGCGAAAGGTGAATCCCTAGTTGCTAGGCGTGCTTTGAGTACACAAATGAGTGTTGATGACATGGAGCAGCAGAGAGAGAACATCTTCCATACTAGATGCATTGTGAATAATAAGGTGTGTAGTATGATAATAGATGGTGGGAGTTGCACCAATGTAGCTAGTACTACCCTTGTAGAAAAGTTAGGGTTACCCTTGCTAACGCATCCCAGGCCTTACAGATTGCAGTGGTTAAATGATTGTGGAGAGGTCAAAGTTAATAAGCAAGTATTAGTAACATTTACTATTGGAAAGTATAGTGATGAGGTGCTTTGTGACGTAGTTCCTATGCATGCTGGGCATTTATTATTGGGAAGGCCATGGCAGTATGATATGAAGGTGACACATGATGGGTTTAGGAATAGATATAGCTTTGTCAAAAATGGGAGAACCGTGACGCTTGTTCCTTTAACACCAAAAGAGGTCTACGAGGACCAAATAAAGATGAGGGAAAAAGAAAGACAAAATAAAAAGAGTGAGGTCGAGAGTTATGATAAGAAAAAGCAAGAGAGTGAAACTAAAAGTGAGAGAAAAGAAAAGAGTGAGAATGAGAGAAGAGCGAGAAAGAACTTCTTTGCAGGAGTGGGCGAGATTAGGAAAGCATATAAAGCAAGCCATTTCATGGTTTTGCTCGTGTTCAAAGAATCATATCTAACCTTTGATGACATTAATCCTTCTCTTTCTAGTGTTGTTACTTCTTTGTTACAGGAGTTTGAAGATGTGTTTCCGGAGGAAATGCCTATTGGCTTACCACCCATTAGAGGCATTGAGCATCAAATAGATTTCGTACCAGGAGCTGTCATACCCAATAGGCCAGCCTATAGAAGTAATCCCGAGGAGACCAAAGAGCTTCAAAGGCAAGTAATAGAGCTGATGAGCAAGGGGTACGTAAGAGAGAGCATGAGCCCATGTGCAGTACCAGTGCTACTAGTACCAAAGAAGGATGGAAATTGGAGAATGTGTGTTGATTGCCGAGCCATCAATAATATTACGGTAAAATATCGCCATCCCATTCCTAGGTTAGATGATATGCTGGATGAATTGCATGGAGCTTGTTTATTTTCTAAAATTGATTTAAAAAGTGGCTATCACCAAATTCGTATGAGAGAAGGTGATGAATGGAAAACTGCCTTTAAGACCAAATATGGATTGTATGAATGGTTAGTTATGCCTTTTGGTCTTACTAATGCACCTAGTACTTCTATGAGATTAATAAATCATGTGTTGCGTGCATTTATAGGTCAATTTGTTGTTGTTTATTTTGATGATATTCTAGTGTACAACAAGACTTTAGATGAGCATATTGAGCATTTACGATGTGTGCTAGATATTTTGAGCCAAGAAAAGTTGTATGCTAGTTATAAGAAATGTTCTTTTTGCATGGAGAAAGTTGTTTTTCTTTGCTTTCTTGTTGATGCTAGAGCTAGCTTCGATGGTCAAACGACAGCGGAGTTGATAAAGTCCATTCATGCGAAAGCGCGGCTTCACGTTGAAAAGAAGAATGAGCAGTACGCTACTCAAGCTAATAAGGGTAGGAAACGTGTGATTTTTGAACCCGGCGATTGGGTTTGGGTTCACATGCGTAAGGAGAGGTTTCCAGCCCAGAGGAAATCTAAGTGGCACCCTCGAGGAGATGGTCCATTTCAGATTCTTGAGCGTATTAATGATAATGCTTATAAAGTGGATCTTCCTGGTGAGTATAACGTGTCTGCTACCTTTAATGTTTCTGATCTTTCTCCCTTTGATGCAGGTTCAGATTCGAAGACGAATCCTTTTGAGGAGAGGGGGAATGATATGATCCAGAGTGCTCAGAGCATTAAAGATCCGTTGCTTGTTCCAGAAGGGCCAATTACGAGAGCACGAGCTAAGAAGATCAAGGAAGCCATGCAAGGATTTATTCAAGCTACTTTGGATGACTTCAATTCAAGTTCAATTTGCAAGAGTCCAATATTCAAGATGGGCTTGAACGAGGAGGAACCAGCCTTGGTACAATTGATTCGGGCTAACGAGGTGGCGAGCATCGGAGAGAATGATTTTTGAAGTATAATAAGGGCCAGAAGAGTAATTCTAAATTTGTAGATGCATTCCTTACGTCGAGAGCTTCGAAACGATATATTGTGGGTTAAAATCCGATATCATATGACCAAGTTATGGCCCGTTTAAGATAAGTGGCTTTGCAGGCCAAGGCCCTGCGGGTCCTGCGGGTCCAGGGTTTTAATTTTAGGGTTTTCTCTTATTTTTAAGTTAGATTAGGATTAGCCACCTTATATAAACACTCCTTTATGTTATTTTAAAAAGACTTTTGACATTATTGAGTTTAATATCATTGAGAGGATTTTCTCAACTTGTTCTTAAAAGAACTTTTGACTTATCAAAGGATTTGCTAACCTTTGTGGCGTCTTATCTAGCAATCCGGGTTCTTGAGACTTAGCTTCTCAGGGGTTTGGATCTTTTATCCGAATTCTGATCATATTGGCTTTCTTGGGTTTTTGTCAATCTAGTTGTGGGTTTTTCTAGCTTGATCTAGAAGGGTTCTCATCAACAGGATGTTCACACAACTCCTCAAAACCAGCGGGTTCTCACTGGTTTACATTTGATGATATTCCACGCACAAAATGGCCAGAACAATTCCAAGAATTTACTGCCTAGGTCAATGTTCAACTGCTTCAACTAGGAGCCACAACTCTTAAAGTACTACAGGAGTTCAGTTCTCGGTTTACTGGCTCTCTCCGAGATTGGTGGGTCCTTATCGCCAACTCCAATTTGTTCAGTTCTCGAATGTGTCCACTGCATTGGGCATAATTTATGATCAACAGAGCTTGCTCGTCGAGAATACATGCAAATGAAATGCGGTTCCTTACAGCAGAAAGATCTTGATTTTCACTACAAGCGTATGTCCACTCTTTTCTATAAGCTCAATGGCTTTAATGATCCTACACTGAAGCATGTTTTCATCGCTTCTATCCCTAAGGAATTACAACCTGAGCTTCAAAGGCTTATCACTATGAATCAGCTAAATGTTGCAGACATATCGCTCGGCAAGATCTATCAATTAGTTGTTAATGCTCTTGAACGACTATGTGAGCAAAAAGAGTTTTTGAGAGATCTCATTGACAACAAACAACCTTTTCAGACTGCTTGCAAGAAGCCTTATCTCAAGATCAAATGCAAGTCCGAAAAAGATTGTTACTGTCCCTCTAAAAAGACGGCTCACTTCAGAAAGTTTCGGTACAGACGGTCCAGACTCAGTTCAACCAAGCAGAAGCCCTACCGCTTTTTCAGAAAGAAGGATCCGTCCTAGATGCACAAGACTAAAGATTCTCGCTGCTTCATTTGCAAAAAGCGAGGTCATTTTGGAAAGAACTGTCCTCACAATCAGGATAAAGCTGTGCGTCTTATTCAACACCTTCAACAATCGTCAATGTTATCTGACTCCGAAGATGTTGAATCTGTTTACACAGAACAGAATGAGTATGATGACCAAACTGCCTTTGCCATCAGCAATGATTCAACTCATGCCCATCCAATTGAAAATACAGTTCCTGTCATCAGCTGTACTCAACTAGTCATCATGGCATCCTCTAGTGTAAAAGTACCTATTCCATCAATCCGCATTCAAATCCTTTCTTCCAGGTTTGCTAAACCTAAACCTCTGATCGGTTTTATTGACACTGGAGCCCAAAAAAGTATGCTTAATCCTAACATTCTTCCATCTTCTTGTTGGGAAAAACATACTGAGTATTTCAAGGCCGCCAATGGCGATATTTTTCATACCTCTTTGATTACCAAACAACCCATTGGTATTCAATTCTTCCAAAATTGTGTTCTTTGGACAAAAGTGAATGATAAAGACCTTCTTCTAGGTTTTGATATTCTTCACCAAATGCCCAAATTACAGATCACGGCCACAGGGATTCCGTTCAAACATATGTTCCATACACTAACACCTTTAAACTATATGCTTTTTCAGACACACAATCCCCATATCAAACTTTCCAAGAAATGTTTTTGTCTCTCTGTCCTGAAAATCATAGTCAGTTTACTCATCCTTTTCCTTTAAGCTTCCATTTAAGCTTAACGAAGATATCAATCCTACCAAGGCTACTCATCCAGGGATGACTCCCTCTAACCTCAAGTTAGCTCAAGGTGATTGAATGTGCTCAACTTCTGTCTCAAGGTCTCATTGAGCCCACATCCTCTAATTGGGCTTGTCAAGCCTTTTATGTTGAGAAGCGGTCAGAAATAGTTCGCGGGAAAAAGGACTTGTCATAGACTATCAGCCTCTTAATTGTTTTCTATCCAATGACAAGTTCCTACTTCCTAAGATCCAATCACTGTTCGTCCACATCAAAGATGCTAAGATCTTTTCCAAGTTTAATCTCAAAGCCAGATTTTTGGCAACTTGGCATCCATCCAGCAGAATGGACAAGACAGCTTTCTGCATTCCCAATGCACACTATCAATGGACTATCATGCCTTTTGGATTAAAAGTCGCGCCCTCACTTTTTTAAAAGGCGACGACACGAATCTTTGAGCCTATTCTCCATCATGCTCTTATCTACATTAATGGCATCTTTTTGTTCTCATATGATCACGAGACTCACATGGAGTTACTTTCCACGTCTCACAAGATAGTGGATCAGTATAGAATTATGTTGTCAGCCAAAAAGAGCATCCTAGGCCAACAGTTAGTTGAATTTCTTGGAATGGTCTTATAAGACGGAAAGTATTCTCCAGGGTCACATATCGCTCCGGAACTGTTACACTTTCCAGATCTCCATCTTTCTAAAAAACAACTACAGCACTTTTTTGGCATCATCAATTATCTCCGAGACTTTCTGCCACATGTCGCAGTCCACACTAGTCAACTTTCTTTGATGCTAATGAAAGCTGCTTCACTTTGAAGTCCATCCAAATGGCAAGTATGCAATGGTTTCAACAATTAGCCCAAGGGTTCTTCTCCACCACTGATAATGGACACTTCAATCACCATTATTGGAGTACCCTATTGATTCATAGAAGACATGAGAATTTTTGTGATGTGCTCCAGAGTGCTCAGAACATTAAAGATCCGTTGCTTGTTCCAGAAGGGCCAATTACGAGAGCACGAGCTAAGAAGATCAAGGAAGCCATGCAAGGATTTATTCAAGCTACTTTAGATGACTTCAATTCAAGTTCAATTTGCAAGAGTCCAATATTCAAGATGGGCTTGAACAAGGAGGAACCAGCCTTGATACACTTGATTCAGGCTAACGAGGTGGCGAGCATCGGAGAGAATGATTTTTGAAGTATAATAAGGGCTAGAAGAGTAATTATAAATTTGTAGATGCATTCCTTACGTCGAGAGCTTCGAAACGGTATATTGTGGGTTAAAATCCGACATCATATGACCAAGTTATGGCCCGTTTAGAAAAAGTGGCTTTGCAGGCCAAGGCCCTGCGGGTCTAGGTTTTTAATTTTAGGGTTTTCTCTTATTTTTAAGTTAGATTAGGGTTAGCCACCTTATATAAACACTCCTTTATGTGATTTTGAGGAGACTTTTGACATTATTGAGTTTAATATCATTGAGAGGATTTTCTCAACCTGTTCTTGAAAGAACTTTTGACTTATCAAAGGATTTGCTAACCTTTGTGGCGTCTTATCTAGCAATCCTGGTTCTTGAGACTTAGCTTCTCAAGAGTTTGGATCTTTTATCTGAATTTTGATCATATTGGCTTTCTTCGGTTTTTGTCAATCTAGTTGTGGGTTTTTCTAGCTTGATCTAGAAGGGTTCTCATCAGTTGGTATCAGAGCTAGAAAAACCCACAACTAGATTGACAAAAATCCAAGAAAGCCAATATGATCAGAATTCAGATAAAAGATCCAAACCCTTGAGAAGCTAAGTCTCAAGAACCCAGATTGCTAGATAAGACGCCACAAAGGTTAGCAAATCCTTTGATAAGTCGAAAGTTCTTTCAAGAACAAGTTGAGAAAATCCTCTCAATGATATTAAACTCAATAATGTCAAAAGTCTCTTCAAAATAACATAAAGGAGTGTTTATATAAGGTGGCTAATCCTAATCTAACTTAAAAATAAGAGAAAACCCTAAAATTAAAAACCTGGACCCGCAGGACCCGCAGGGCCTTGGCCTACAAAGCCTCTTATTTTAAACGGGCCATAACTTGGTCATATGATGTCGGATTTTAACCCACAATATACCGTTTCGAAGCTCTCGACGTAAGGAATGTATCTACAGATTTAGAATTACTCTTCTGGCCCTTATTATATTTCAAAAACCATCCTCTCCGATGCTCGCCACCTCGTTAGCCCGAATCAAGTGTACCAAGGCTGGTACCATCCTCTCCGATGCTCGCCACCTCGTTAGCCCGAATCAAGTGTACCAAGGCTGGTTCCTCCTCATTCAAGCCCATCTTGAATATTGGACTCTTGCAAATTAAACTTGAATTGAAGTCATCCAAAGTAGCTTGAATAAATCCTTGCATGGCTTCCTTGATCTTCTTAGCTTGTGCTCTCGTAATTGGCCCTTCTGGAACAAGCAACGGATCTTTAATGTTCTGAGCACTCTGGATCACATCATTCCCCCTCTCCTCGAAAGGATTCGTCCTCTAATCTGAACCTGCATCAAAGGGAGAAAGAGCAGAAACATTAAAGGTAGCAGACACGTTATACTCACCAGGAAGATCCACTTTATAAGCATTGTCATTAATACGCTCAAGAATCTGAAATGGACCATCTCCTCAAGGGTGCAACTTAGATTTCCTTTGGGCTGGAAACCTCTCCTTACGCATGTGAACCCAAACCCAATCGCCGGGTTCAAAAATCACACGTTTCCTACCCTTATTAGCTTGAGTAGCGTACTGCTCATTCTTCTTTTCAACGTGAAGCCGCGCTTTCTCATGAATGGACTTTATCAACTCCGCTTTCTTTTGACCATCCAAGCTAGCTCTTGCATCAACGGGCAAAGGAATCAAATCCATTGGAGTCAACGGATTAAAACCATAAACAATCTCAAACGGAGAATAGGAAGTAGAAGAATGAATGCTCCTATTATATGCAAACTCTATAAATGGCAAACAGTCTTCCCAAGATTTCAAATTCTTATTAATGATAGTGCGCAAAAGCTGAGATAAAGTTCTATGACCACTTCAGTTTGACCATCAGTCTGAGGGTGACAAGTAGTAGAAAACAAAAGTTTAGTACCTAACTTACCCCATAATACCTTCCAAAAGTGACTAAGGAACTTAGCATCTCTATCCGAAACAATACTCCTTGGAACACCATGGAGTCGCACTACCTCCCTGAAGAATAAATCAGCTATATTCGTGGCATCATCTGACTTATGACATGGAATGAAATGTGCCATCTTGCTAAATCTATCTACGATCACGAAAATAGAATCTCTCCCCTTTCGAGTCCTAGGTAGCCCTAAAACAAAATCCATAGAAATATCTACCCAAGGCTCTCTAGGAACTGGTAAAGGTGTATACAAACCATGTGGTAAAACCTTTGACTTGGCCTTTCTACATGTAATGCATCGATTACATATGCGAATGACATCCTTTTTCATCTTAGGCCAATAAAAATGCTCATGTAATGTCTCTAAAGTTTTCTTAACCCCAAAATGACCCATCAAGCCACCACTATGTGCCTCTCTCACTAGCAACTCACGCATAGAACTATTAGGCACACAAAGCTTATTTTTCCTAAACAAATAACCATCATGCTTATAAAATTTACCGAATGATCCTTTGTCACATATAGCAAACACATCAATAAAATCAGAATCATTGGCATATAATTCCTTAACATACTCAAATCCAAGCATTTTGGCACTCAAAGAATTAAGAAGCACATACCTCCGAGATAATGCATCGGCAACTATGTTCTCTTTACCTTGTTTATACCGAATGACATAGGGAAATGTCTCAATGTACTCCATCCAAGTGGGATGCCTTCGATTCAACTTACGTTGACTCTTTAGATGCTTTAAGGATTCATGATCTGTGTGTATCACAAACTTCTTAGGCCATAAGTAATGTTGCCAAGTTTCCAAGGCCCTCACAAGCGCGTAGAGCTCCTTATCATAGGTAGGGTACCTCAAGGCTGCTCCAGTTAACTTCTCACTAAAATAAGCAATGGGCCTTCGATCCTGCATCAAAACAACTCCAATACCTATTCATGAGGCATCACATTCAATCTCAAAAGTACGATTAAAATTAGGTAATGCTAGAATATGTGCAGAACATAACCTTTCTTTAAGATCAATGAATGCTTTATCTTGTTCAACACTCCAAGTAAATGCAACATTCTTTTTAACAACATCAGTAAGAGGTGCAGCAATAGTGCTAAAATCCCTAACAAATCGCCGATAAAAACTAGCTAAACCATGAAAGCTAGTTACCTCACTGATGCTCTTAGGCGTTGGCCACTCCCTAATAGCCTTAACCTTTTCTTGATCCATCTCTATACCATTTGCACCAACAACAAAACCAAGAAAAACAACTTTCTCTATGCAAAAAGAACATTTCTTAAAATTAGCATACAACTTTTCTTTCCTCAAAACATGTAACACACATCGCAAATGTGCAATATGCTCTTCTAAAGTCTTGCTGTACACTAGAATATCATCAAAATAAACAACAACAAACTGACCTATAAATGCGCGCAACACATGATTCATTAATCTCATAAATGTACTAGGTGCATTAGTAAGACCAAAAGGCATAACTAACCATTCATACAATCCATATTTGGTCTTAAAGGCAGTTTTCCATTCATCACCTTCTCTCATTCGAATTTGGTGATAGCCACTTTTTAAATCAATTTTAGAAAATAAACAAGCTCCATGCAATTCATCCAGCATATCATCTAACCTAGAAATGGGATGGCGATATTTTACCATAATATTATTGATGGCTCGGCAATCAACACACATTCTCCAATTCCTATCCTTCTTTGGTACTAGTAGCACTGGTACTGCACATGGGCTCATGCTCTCTCTCACGTACCCCTTGCTCATCAGCTCTATAACTTGCCTTTAAAGCTCTTTGGTCTCCTCGGGATTACTTCTATAGGCTGGCCTATTGGGTATGACAGCTCCTGGTACGAAATCTATTTGATGCTCAATGCCTCTAATAGGTGGTAAGCCAATAGGCATTTCCTCCGGAAACACATCTTCAAACTCCTGTAACAAAGAAGTAACAACACTAGAAAAAGAAGGATTAATGTCATCAAAGGTTAGATATGATTCTTTGAACACAAGCAAAACCATGAAATGGCTTGTTTTATATGCTTTCCTAATCTCACCCACTCTTGCAAAGAACTTCTTTCTCACTCTTCCCTCTTTCTCACTTTTTTCGTTTCTCTCACTTTTAGCCTCACTCTCTTTCTTTTTCTTCTCATAACTCTCGACCTCACTCTTTTTATTCTGTCTTTCTCTTTCCCTCATCTTTATTTGGTCCTCGTAGACCTCTTTTGGTGTTAAAGGAACAAGCGTCACGGTTCTCCCATTTTTGACAAAGCTATATCTATTCCTAAACCCATCATGTGTCACCTTCCTATCATACTGCCATGGCCTTCCCAATAATAAATGCCCAGCATGCATAGGAACTATGTCACAAAGCACCCCATCACTATACTTTCCAATAATAAATGTTACCAATACTTGCTTATTAACTTTGACCTCTCCACAATCATTTAACCACTGCAATCTGTAAGGCCTGGGATGCGTTAGCAAGGGTAACCCTAAATTCTCTACAAGGGTAGTACTAGCTACATTGGTGCAAGTCCCACCATCTATTATCATACTACACACCTTATTATTCACAATGCATCTAGTATGGAAGATGTTCTCTCTCTGCTGTTCCATGTCATCAACACTCATTTGTGTACTCAAAGCACGCCTAGCAACTAGGGAATCACCTGATGAGAACCCTTCTAGATCAAGCTAGAAAAACCCACAACTAGATTGACAAAAAACCCAAGAAAGCCAATATGATCAAAATTCAGATAAAAGATCCAAACCCTGATATTAAACTCAATAATGTCAAAAGCCCCTTCAAAATAACATAAAGAAGTGTTTATATAAGGTGGCTAATCCTAATCTAACTTAAAAATAAGAGAAAACCCTAAAATTAAAAACCTGGACCCGCAGGGCCTTGGCCTGCAAAGCCTCTTATTTTAAACGGGCCATAACTTGGTCATATGACGTCGGATTTTAACCCACAATATACCATTTCGAAGCTCTCGACGTAAGGAATACATCTACAGATTTATAATTACTCTTCTGGCCCTTATTATATTTAAAAAATCATCCTCTCCGATGCTCGCCACCTCGTTAGCTCTAATCAAGTGTACCAAGGCTGGTTCCTCCTCATTCAAGCCCATCTTGAATATTGGACTCTTGCAAATTGAACTTGAATTGAAGTCATCCAAAGTAGCTTGAATAAATCCTTGCATTGCTTCGTTGATCTTCTTAGCTCGTGCTCTTGTAATTGGCCCTTCTGGAACAAGCAACGAATCTTTAATGCTCTGAACACTCTGGATCACATCATTCCCCCTCTCCTCAAAAGGATTCGTCCTCGAATCTGAACCTGCATCAAAGGGAGAAAGATCAGAAACATTAAATGTAGCGGCCACGTTATAAGCCTTGTCATTAATACGCTCAAGAATCTGAAATGGACCATCCCTTCGAGGGTGCAACTTAGATTTCCTATGGGCTGGAAACCTCTCCTTACGCATGTGAACCCAAAACCAATCGCCGGCTTAAAAAATCACACGTTTCCTAGCCTTATTAGCTTGAGTAGCGTACTGAGAAGCCGCACTTTCTCATAAATGGACTTTACCAACTCCGCTGTCTTTTGACCATCCAAGCTAGCTCTAGCATCAACAAGAAAGCAAAGAAAAACAACTTTCTCCATGCAAAAAAAACATTTCTTATAGCTAGCATACAACTTTTCTTGGCTCAAAATATCTAGCACACATCGTAAATCCTCAATATGCTCATCTAAAGTCTTGTTGTACACTAGAATATCATCAAAATAAACAACAACAAATTGACCTATAAATGCACGCAACACATGATTTATTAATCTAATAAAAGTACTAGGTGCATTAGGAAGACCAAAAGGCATAACTAACCATTCATACAATCCATATTTGGTCTTAAAGGCAGTTTTCCATTCATCACCTTCTCTCATACGAATTTGGTGACAGCCACTTTTTAAATCAATTTTAGAAAATAAACAAGCTCCATGCAATTCATCCAGCATATCATCTAACCTAGGAATGGGATGGCGATATTTTACCGTAATATTATTGATGGCTCGGCAATCAACACACATTCTCCAATTCCCATCCTTCTTTGGTGCTAGTAATACTGGTACTGCACATGGGCTCATGCTCTCTCTCACGTACCCCTTGCTCATCAGCTCTATAACTTGCCTTTGAAGCTCTTTGGTCTCCTTGGGATTACTTCTATAAGCTGGCCTATTGGGTATGACAGCTCCTGGTACGAAATCTATTTGATCCTCAATGCCTCTAATGGGTAGTAAGCCAATAGGCATTTCCTCCAGAAACACATCTTCAAACTCCTGTAACAAAGAAGTAACAACACTAGAAAGAGAAGGATTAATGTCATCAAAGGTTAGATATGATTCTTTGAACACGAGCAAAACCATGAAATGGCTTGCTTTATATGCTTTCCTAATCTCACCCACTCTTGCAAAGAAGTTCTTTCTCACTCTTCCCTCTTCTCACTCTTTTCACTTCTCTCACTTTTAGCCTCACTCTTTCTCTTTTTCTTCTCATAACTCTCGACCTCACTCTTTTTATTTTGTCTTTCTTTTTCCCTCATCTTTATTTGGTCCTCATAGACCTCTTTTGGTGTTAAAGGAACAAGCGTCACGGTTCTCCCATTTTTGACAAAGCTATATCCATTCCTAAACCCATCATGTGTCACCTTCTTATCATACTGCCATGGCCTTCCCAATAATAAATGCCCAGCATGCATAGGAACTACGTCACAAAGCACCTCATCACTATACTTTCCAATAGTAAATGTTACCAATACTTGCTTATTAACTTTGACCTCTCCACTATCATTTAACCACTGCAATCTGTAAGGCCTGGGATGCGTTAGCAAGGGTAACCCTAACTTCTCTACAAGGGTAGTACTAGCTACATTGGTGCAACTCCCACCATCTATTATCATACTACACACCTTGTTATTCACAATGCATCTAGTATGGAAGATGTTCTCTCTCTGCTGCTCCATGTCATCAACACTCATTTGTGTACTCAAAGCATGCCTAGCAACTAGGGATTCACCTTTCGCAGGGTATTCTACTTCATCATCATCACTAGCATCAATCAACGCTGGCATCTCCCCACCATCACTCTCACTCTCACTCACTAATTCTCCACTATCTTGCATCACCATAACTCTCTTATTTGGGCATTGAGAAGCAATGTGTCCAGAACCCGAACACTTGAAGCACTTGATGTCCCGATTCTTCTGTGGTTGAGATTCAGCCTTAGATTTGTTTTTGATACTGAAATCTTCTTTTACCTTAGGTGGTTCAGTCTTGATACCTTCATGTCGTCTCTCATTATTACCAACTGATGAGAACCCTTCTAGATCAAGCTAGAAAAACCCATAACTAGATTGACAAAAAACCCAAGAAAGCCAATATGATCAAAATTCAGATAAAAGATCCAAACCCTTGAGAAGCTAAGTCTCGAGAACCCGGATTGCTAGATAAGACGCCACAAAGGTTAGCAAATCCTTTGATAAGTCAAAAGTTCTTTCAAGAACAAGTTGAGAAAATCCTCTCAATGATATTAAACTCAATAATGTCAAAAGCCCCTTCAAAATAACATAAAGAAGTGTTTATATAAGGTGGCTAATCCTAATCTAACTTAAAAATAAGAGAAAACCCTAAAATTAAAAAACTGGACCCGCAGGGCCTTGGCCTGCAAAGCCTCTTATTTTAAACGGGCCATAACTTGGTCATATGACGTCGGATTTTAACCCACAATATACCATTTCGAAGCTCTCGACGTAAGGAATACATCTACAGATTTATAATTACTCTTCTGGCCCTTATTATATTTAAAAAACCATCCTCTCCGATGCTCGCCACCTCGTTAGCTCTAATCAAGTGTAGTCCCTAGCAGAACCGTCCCGATCGTTTCTCGAACATAGCATCGAAGTTTGAAGTGGTGAGAATGCAGTGGGCTTTCGTAGTTGGATCAGCCTTAAGAGGCATGAGTTTAGGAGTTCATGCTTTTGAAGTTGTAGGAATCGGAACTATGGAAGAGTCTTTGTCTCGATTAATACGCTGGGATCATCAAAAGCATCATGTGATGTTGTCTTTGTTGGAAGATCAAGAGCATGGTTACGCAATCGATGAACAAAAAGCTGGTGATGCGAGTTGCTATTTTTCGTGTGATGCAATTGTTCTGCTCCACCGGATCTGTGCTTGAACCAACGAGGTTGTAGGAAGAGTTGGCATCGTTGGAGTAATGATTGAAGGTGGGATAGAAAGTGAGTGGGACACTTCTGGCGTGCGAGTTATGGAATTTGTACCTGTAATGACATGTTGATACTCGGCTTGAAACGAGTATGTCTGGCAGTCTCGGCTTTGTTTATGTGAGGTAGACCTTTACGGCCGTAGGTGTAAGGATGGTGAACACCACCAAAATGGAGGTGAGTATACTCCTTTTCGTTTCCACTGAACAATTAATTCGGGTGGAATCTCAAGTAGTAACATCTTCGCTTCTGCTTGGGGAGAGGGTGATACAAAGCGCCTTTGGTCCAAGTCTGAAAGACTTGGACATATTCTTACACTGAGCAAAATTCATTAGTATGGATGAGAGTTCTAATTCCTCGGGTTAAGGAATTTTCTCTTTTGTACGTGGTGGTGAGAATTGAGTAAAGGCATAGAAGACCTCAGTAAACACGCGTGCGGACTCAAAGGATATAGCTATATTCCACAAGGTTTTCTATTTTGGAAGCCATGTGTTTAGCAGTGCAAGATTTGGGTAAAGACAAAGTAGAAGACATAGAAATAGGAGATAGATGCAGTAGGTTGAGTTGAAGATGAAGCCATGGTTTTGAAAGTTGTTTTCTCTTTTGTATCCGAGAAGACAAGAAACTTATCTACAAGGAGATTGGCAGCGATCAAATACGGCATTCAAAAGTTTGCGAAAAAATCTTTGTTTCCAGGCTTATACTGCTAATGAGCTACTTGATCTTTTACAAGCTTATAGTCCAGAGCCGGATCCCAAGACCCTTGAGTTGAAGTGGCCTACTAATAATGGTAGCAGTGGCTAACGGTAAGAAGTGCACATTAGATTTAACTCTCATTTGTGAAAATTTGCTTCGTTTTATGTTGCGGCACCTGTGTGATATCTTCTTGACCCTACTTTTTTTTTTCCTTTAAGACATTGAGGACAATGTCTCGTTCTGGTTGGGGGGAGGGAATAGTTGAATGCTGTGGAATATTTAGTAGTAGTGTTGTTTTATATTTACTAACCTTGTTGAGTCAGAAGATGGCAGAATATAGAGTTAGTTACTCTAGACACGCATCTTCTCAGTCTTGAAGTTCGAAAAAAAAATTACTTTTCTTTTATTATGTCTTAAAAAAAACTTCTTTTAAGGTATTTTGTGTGATCTTGTGACATTGGATGATATGATGACTTTCAAATTTTAGTATTTGTATTATCTTTGGCCTTGAGTTATGTTACACCATGTTTATTTTACTCGCATGCGGAGTGAAGAAATCTGACGGGTGAAATTAATTGAGTTACTTGATGGAATGTACATGTCATAATAAATTCCAAGTGAGCTTTTGAACCACTTATTTTCTTGGAGAATAACCCTTTTTGCCCATTCTTCATACGGTTTAGCGGTTTATCATTTTATACATGATCTCTATATTTTCCTTCGAGTCATCTTTAAAATACTTGTGTTACTAAATCTGAAGGTCCATCTGATCAGTAGATATGGAAGATTATTTAGAGCCCTAAAAGATGACGGAAAGGCCATCTTTGACCCGTTTGAGCCTTTCGAGCCATCCCTTGAGTGTAATATCCATAGGTTACCCCTTTGAGCCTTTAAAAAAAACTTTTTTTTTTTAACTTATCACCCCATCCCACTCCAACTTAGATTATTACTCCATATTTTATGTGTTCCATCACCCATTTTTGTTTGAGAAAAATTTAGATATATATATTTATAAAAAAATGACATGAAAAAAAAAAGATGTGCAATTCAAAAAAAAAAAAAGAACCTAATAAGTGAAATACACCTTGTAATTTCCAAACAAAAAAAATCTCTACTTTTCTCAAACATATATTTTGTATTTCCTATCATCCCCTTCTTTGTTAGCCATGTCCCTAACCTATGTTACGTCCTAATAAAAGTCCTTCTTGATTTTAGAAGGTCTTGTATAGTCTCAAGTAGAAGCTAGTGAGATGGGTTGAAAAGATGTAGTAATGCATAAAATGACTACATTGGTTTGACTAGCACTTTGTTTGACTTGAGATCATTTTATTTCTAAGCTATGGGCATTATTTCATCTTAGTGAGAGTGTGTGAAACTGTCTTTGTACTATTTTCTCTCAATTTACCATTCATTGGAGTGACTATTTTTATTGGGTTCAATTTTCTTGTGAGAGTGTCACTCCTATCGGTAAGATTTTGGGGATTGACATGTTATTTTTTAAAGTGGCTTGATTAATGCGGCATTAACATAGTATACTGGACTGGTTCATATGGATGGTCAATGTGGGAGTAGTATTCCTTTAGGCTGGAGATAATGTTTATACTTTTATTTGATTGCTGTCATCAGTTCGATTGAAGAAGTAAACACAATTGTTATTTAAAAAAAAAAACATTTTGGTTTTGAATTTTGTTTTTCGCTTAATTTGCTAGGGACTAGCAATATAGGATAAAATCATCATGTTACACTTCAAGTCTCACTAACATCCCTACTTTTATGTATTTAAGTCTCTTGAGACATCGGACAGTAAAACGAACAATATTTTTGAACTCAGGACAGTCGAAAACCTTAGGAGGAGCATAAAAAGAAAAATATCACTGTTCATGTATACGGTACTGTTCACATATACGTCATTGTTCATGTACGGTACTATTTATACATATGTATGATGACATGGTATTGACCAATGATGTGTCATTGACCGACGACATGGCAGCATTTGATTGGACGAATGATGTGGCATTGACTACTTATGTGGCGTAGACTGATGATGTGGCACTAACCGATGACGTGGCAGTTATTATTGGACCGAAAAAAAGAGCTTACGATAGAAACAATGCACTTGATCAAGGTTAGTTGACTTTGACGTTGACCGATGACGTGGCAGCAAATCATTAGATGCGAAAATTATCTTAAGTTACATGCGGCACACTGAATCACAGTCGCTGATGATGTGTTCAAAGCAATCGAGCTTGCCACGTGGCGCAACTCGGGTGTCCGAATTGATTTCATCCAATGGCCATAAGTTACTCATTGTATCTATAAAAGAAGGGCTCCCCCCCTAATTTGAGACCCCTGAATCTATTTTTGGAGTCCATTTTTTGTAATTCCCTCTCCATCTTGTATTTTTTTAGTATTTTAATAAAATACCCATTTTACCCCTAGTTCAATAATGAGTAGCTAATTTTCTTTCAAGCTTGGGTTGAAGGTGAAGTCTCAACATGTTCCATGGGCTAATTTGGAAAATTTACTTTCTTCTCCCCTCTAATTTATGTGGCTGTTTTGACTTTTCATCGACAGATAGTAATAATCTTGTCTAGATTTTGTCTGGGGTGCCTACTGTCTCCCGAGTGCAAGATTATTATTGTCCTGCACGATAAGTGTTTGATACCATATTTATTAGAGTGTGGCTCATGAGGAGTGGAAATCCCCTCATGATTTAATTGGCACTAATAAGGAATATTAAGCACATGGTGCATGTTGATGCAGATCAGGATACCCAAGCACGTTATTCACATAGTTTAATCTCTAATTTAATCCCACCATTTTAATTTAGATTTAGAACAAAATTATATCAACACCTTCCCCATAAATCCAATTACCTACTTAGAAAATTAACCCTACACACAATTAAAATCCACCTTCTCGTGGGATTGACACTCGTCACCATTGATCTATACTACAATAGATTCGTGCGCTTGCGAGTTCATTAAAATTTGCACAACTAGGGAGCTGTTCTCCTTGAAGAAATTAATGGTCATGAATTCTACTGTGCCCACGCCAGTGGTCAATTCAAGGATTCTGAAAAGCACTACCATGTTATATACAAGGAGACCTTGGCATTCAAAAGTTTGAATTTCATTTAATCGGACATAACTTTCTAGTTCGATTAGATAATTCAGCTTTTCCTAATATACTGAACTTCAAAAACAAGACGCTACCGGACAAACATCTGAAGTCATATAAAAAGGGATACGAACCTAATCCCTGATCTTCTCACTCGACCCCTTGCAATTACAACCTTGGTTACATCTGTTTCTACCTTCCCTCTCATAGCTATGGCTTCGCCTCTTCCAACCACTGCAGCTACGAAAAAGACTTTTCCTATGAACCTCTCTTTTCAGTCCCTTCACCAAATTCAGGACTTTGCCAAAAAATTCTTATTTCGCTGCTTCACTGATATCTACCGTAGTCAACCTGCTGGTTTTCCAGTTTCTATCCTGAACACTTTGCCTCACTGGTTTTACTATTGATCCCAAACAGGATATCACAGAGGATGAACTTTGGTTCATTTGGTGCCTCACCACTTTGTATGCCACCAAATTGGTCTTTCCTTTTCATGCAATTCAGACTCTCCTTAATAGTCCACCACTTGCAGGTTCGCTCTTATGGATTATGTTCGAGTGGTTCTCCCCCATTCCTTGGTGGCGAATACAATTCCAACAGATTGCTGAAAGACTTCATCTCTCTCATATTTCTGACTATGAAAAAGACAAGTTAACCTCCGTTTTCATTATTCACAGGGCATATTTCCAACATCCTGTTACCCAATCATTTTGGACACAAGACCAGGCATATGAATGGAAAACCCTTCCTCATCTTTTTCCTTTTCAGCATGACCCTACCACTGTTCAAGAACTCAAGCATTTCCTCCTCGACCTAAATCATGTTCCTCCTCCAGCAACAGATATTCCACACACTTCCCTAGGACCTCAACATGAAGTCCTTTTAGTTCGATCCTCTAGTGCAAATCCAGGTGGCCTCCTGTTCAAAGAAGAACGCCCAGATTACACCAACATCATGTACCAGGACTCACAAGATCCTTACGAAGACTTTTCTCCAGTCTTCTCTCAGTCCTGCCAACCTCCTCGGTCTACAGGCTCTTCCTCCTATACAGTAAATGATGTGATCCAGAGTGCTCAGAGCATTAAAGATCTGTTGCTTGTTCCAGAAGGGCTAATTACAAGAGCACGAGCTAAGAAGATCAAGGAAGCAATGCAAGGATTTATTCAAGCTACTTTGGATGACTTCAATTCAAGTTCAATTTGCAAGAGTCCAATATTCAAGATGGGCTTGAACGAGGAGGAACCAGCCTTGATACACTTGATTCAGGCTAACGAGGTGGCGAGCATCGGAGAGAATGATTTTTGAAGTATAATAAGGGCCAGAAGAGTAATTCTAAATTTGTAGATGCATTCCTTACGTCGAGAGCTTCGAAACGGTATATTGTGGGTTAAAATCCGACATCATATGACCAAGTTATGGCTCGTTTAGAATAAGTGGCTTTGCAGGCCAACGCCCTGCGGGTCCAGGTTTTTAATTTTAGGGTTTTCTCTTATTTTTAAGTTAGATTAGGGCTAGCCACCTTGTATAAACACTCCTTTATGTTATTTTGAGGAGACTTTTGACATTATTGAGTTTAATATCATTGAGAGGATTTTCTCAACTTGTTCTTGAAAGAACTTTCGACTTATCAAAGGATTTGCTAACCTTTGTGGCGTCTTATCTAGCAATCCGGGTTCTTGAGACTTAACTTCTCAAGGGTTTGGATCTTTTATCTGAATTCTGATCATATTGGCTTTCTTGGGTTTTTGTCAATCTAGTTGTGGGTTTTTCTAGCTTGATCTAGAAGGGTTCTCATCAGTTGGCATCAGAGCTTAGGCACCAAGGTCAGATTCATTTGTCTTTATTGTTTTTTTTTCTCTTGTTCTAGCAAAAAAAAAAAAAAAATCGTGAACAGTGCCGCATGAACAGTGTCGCATGAATAGTATTTTTAGGGTTTTCTTATATCAATTTTGTATCCTTGTGGTTTCTTTCCTTAAATCCATAAATTTTACCTTTTCCCCTAAATTCATTCAAATTTCAATTATTTAGGGATTACAAAAAAAAAAATTTGATTGAAAAAAAAAGAAAAAAATCACATTAATAATAATCATATTGGGTGATCTCCTTTGTGTTCTTGGTTTTATTATTCTTGTTTCCTATATTCTTATTCGTTTGTTTCCTTTTTCCTTTTTCTTGTTTCTTGAACTGTGATTGTTAGAAGGATTATACTTTGGTACTTTCCCTTGATTGAGTTATTAGTTCCTAAAGAACTTGACTGAGAAAATATAAGAGTGGTAAAAGGCAAGAGTGTGTGAGCACAGCTTCGGGTAAAAGCCTATTTGAGTGTAAACACGAGTGGAGTGACATCGCGAGTGTAAACACGTGAGGCTTGTGAGGTTCATTGTTGTTTTTCTATTTTGCTAACATCTCTTTGCAGATTCAAATAACTAATATGGATGATAAAAGTGAGGCGCAACCTTTTACGGTAGACCTTACTTTCACTTTGAAGGCAATGCATCAGGCATTTGAGAAGATGAATGCGAGGTTTGATGAGATGGGAAGCCAGTTGAGGCAACATGAAGCTGCCATTGAGAGTATTCAGAAGGTGCAAACTAGTAGAAAGCAAAACAAGGCTAGACATGATGAGAAAAATAACATGCATAGATATGAGCCCATAGATGAGTATGAGGCGAGAGAATGAATTTTTGGAAGATGATGATGATGAAGTAGAATACCTTGCGAAAGGTGAATCCCTAGTTGCTAGGCGTGCTTTGAGTACACAAATGAGTGTTGATGACATGGAGCAGCAGAAAGAGAACATCTTCCATACTAGATGCATTGTGAATAATAAGGTGTGTAGTATGATAATAGATGGTGGGAGTTGCACCAATGTAGCTAGTACTACCCTTGTAGAGAAGTTAGGGTTACCCTTGCTAACGCATCCGAGGCCTTACAGATTGTGGTGGTTAAATGATTGTGGAGAGGTCAAAGTTAATAAGCAAGTGTTGGTAACATTTACTATTGGAAAGTATAGTGATGAGGTGCTTTGTGACGTAGTTCCTATGCATCTTTGGGCATTTATTATTGGGGAGGCCATGGCAGTATGATAGGAAGGTGACACATGATGGGTTTAGGAATAGATATAGCTTTGTCAAAAATGGGAGAACCGTGACGCTTGTTCCTTTAACACCAAAAGAGGTCTACGAGGACCAAATAAAGATGAGGGAAAAAGAAAGACAAAATAAAAAGAGTGAGGCTAAAAGTGAGAGAAAAGAAAAGAGTGAGAAAGAACATCTTTGCAGGAGTGGGTGAGATTAAGAAAGCATATAAAGCAAGCCATTTCATGGTTTTGCTCGTGTTCAAAGAATCATATCTGACCTTTGATGACATTAATCCTTCTCTTTCTAGTGTTGTTACTTCTTTGTTACAGGAGTTTGAAGATGTGTTTCCGGAGGAAATGCCTATTGGCTTACCACCCATTAGAGGCATTGAGCATCAAATAGATTTCGTACCAGGAGCTGTCATACCCAATAGGCCAGCCTATAGAAGTAATCCCAGGAGACCAAAGAGCTTCAAAGGCGAGTTATAGAGCTGATGATCAAGGGGTACGTGAGAGAGAGCATGAGCCCATGTGCGCAGTCAGTACTACTAGTACCAAAGAAGGATGGGAATTGGAGAATGTGTGTTGATTGCCGAGCCATCAATAATATTACGGTAAAATATCGCCATCCCATTCCTAGGTTAGATGATATGCTGGATGAATTGCATGGAGCCTGTTTATTTTCTAAAATTGATTTAAAAAGTGGCTATCACCAAATTCGCATGAGAGAAGGTGATGAATGGAAAATTGCCTTTATGACCAAATATGGATTGTATGAATGGTTAGTTATGCCTTTTGGTCTTACTAATGCACCTAGTACTTTTATGAGATTAATGAATCATGTGTTGCGTGCATTTATAGGTCAGTTTGTTGTTGTTTATTTTGATGATATTCTAGTGTACAGCAAGACTTTAGAAGAGCATATTGCACATTTGCGATGTGTGTTAGATGTTTTGAGGAAAGAAAAGTTGTATGCTAATTTTAAGAAATGTTCTTTTTGCATAGAGAAAGTTGTTTTTCTTGGTTTTGTTGTTGGTGCAAATGGTATAGAGATGGATCAAGAAAAGGTTAAGGCTATTAGGGAGTGGCCAACACCTAAGAGCATCAGTGAGGTAAGGAGCTTTCATGGTTTAGCTAGTTTTTATCGGCGATTTGTTAAGGATTTTAGCACTATTGCTGCACCTCTTACCGATGTTGTTAAAAAGAACGTTGCATTTACTTGGAGTGCTGAATAAGATAAAGCATTCTTTGATCTTAAAGAAAGGTTATGTTCTGCACCTATTCTAGCATTACCTAATTTTAATCGTACTTTTGAGATTGAATGTGATGCCTCGGGAATTGGTATAGGAGCTGTTTTGATGCAGGATCGAAGGCCCATTGCTTATTTTAGTGAGAAGTTGACTGGAGCAGCCTTGAGGTACCCTACCTATGATAAGGAGCTCTACGCGCTTGTGAGGGCCTTGGAAACTTGGCAACATTACTTATGGCCTAAGGAGTTTGTGGTACACACAGATCATGAATCCTTAAAGCATCTAAAGAGTCAACGTAAGTTGAATCGAAGGCATGCCACTTGGATGGAGTACATTGAGACATTTCCCTATGTCATTCGGTATAAACAAGGTAAAGAGAACATAGTTGCCGATGCATTATCTCGGAGGTATGTGCTTCTTAATTCTTTGAGTGCCAAAATGCTTGGATTTGAGTATGTTAAGGAATTATATGCCAATGATTCTGATTTTATTGATGTGTTTGCTATATGTGACAAAGGATCATTCGGTAAATTTTATAAGCATGATGATTATTTGTTTAGGGAAAACAAGCTTTGTGTGCCTAATAGTTCTATCCGTGAGTTACTAGTGAGAGAGGCACATAGTGGTGGCTTGATATTTTGGGATTAAGAAAACTTTAGAGATATTTCATGAGCATTTTTATTGGCCTAAGATGAAAAAGGATGTCATTCGCATATGTAATCGATGCATTACATGTAGAAAGGCCAAGTCAAAGGTTTTACCACATGGTTTGTATACGCCTTTACCAGTTCCTAGAGAGCCTTGGGTAGATATTTCTATGGATTTTGTTTTAGGGCTACCTAGGACTCGAAAGGGGAGAGATTCTATTTTCGTGATCGTAGATAGATTAAGCAAGATGGCACATTTCATTCCATGTCATAAGTCAGACGATGCCACCAATATAGCTGATTTGTTCTTCAGGGAGGTAGTGCGACTCCATGGTGTTCCAAGGAGTATTGTTTCGGATAGAGATGCTAAGTTCCTTAGTCACTTTTGGAAGGTATTATGGGGTAAGTTAGGTACTAAACTTTTGTTTTCTACTACTTGTCACCCTCAGACTGATGGTCAAACTGAAGTGGTCAATAGAACTTTATCTCAGCTTTTGCGCACTATCATTAATAAGAATTTGAAATCTTGGGAAGACTGTTTGCCACTTATAGAGTTTGCATATAATAGGAGCATTCATTCTTCTACTTCCTATTCTCAGTTTGAGATTGTTTATGGTTTTAATCCGTTGACTCCAATGGATTTGATTCCTTTGCCCGTTGATGCGAGAGCTAGCTTGGATGGTCAAAAGAAAGCGGAGTTGATAAAGTCCATTCATGAGAAAGCGCAGCTTCACATTGAAAAGAAGAATGAGCAGTACGCTACTCAAGCTAATAAGGGTAGGAAACGTGCGATTTTTGAACCTGGCGATTTGGTTTGGGTTCACATGCGTAAGGAGAGGTTTCCAGCCCTAAGGAAATCTAAGTTGCACCCTCGAGGAGATGGTCCATTTCAGATTCTTGAGCGTATTAATGACAACGCTTATAAAGTGGATCTTCCTGGTGAGTATAACGTGTCCGCTACCTTTACTGTTTCTGAGCTTTCTCCCTTTGATGCAGGCTCAGATTCGAGGACGAATCCTTTTGACGAGAGGGGGAATGATGTGCTCCAGAGTGCTCAAAGCATTAAAGATCCGTTGCTTGTTCCAGAAGGGCCAATTACGAGAGCACGAGCTAAGAAGATCAAGGAAGCAATGCAAGGATTTATTCAAGCTGCTTTGGATGACTTCAATTCAAGTTCAATTTGCAAGAGTCCAATATTCAAGATGGGCTTGAACGAGGAGGAACCAGCCTTGATACACTTGATTCAGGCTAACGAGGTGGCGAGCATAGGAGAGAATGATTTTTGAAGTATAATAAGGGCCAGAAGAGTAATTCTAAATTTGTAGATGCATTCCTTACGTCGAGAGCTTCGAAACGGTATATTGTGGGTTAAAATACGACATCATATGACCAAGTTATGGCTCGTTTAGAATAAGTGGCTTTGCAGGCCAAGGCCCTGCGGGTCCAGGTTTTTAATTTTAGGGTTTTCTCTTATTTTTAAGTTAGATTAGGGCTAGCCACCTTATATAAACACTCCTTTATGTTATTTTGAGGAGACCTTTGACATTATTGAGTTTAATATCATTGAGAGGATTTTCTCAACTTGTTCTTGAAAGAACTTTCGACTTATCAAAGGATTTGCTAACCTTTGTGGCGTCTTATCTAGCAATCCGGGTTCTTGAGACTTAGCTTCTCAAGGGTTTGGATCTTTTATCTGAATTTTGATCATATTGGCTTTCTTGGGTTTTTGTCAATCTAGTTGTGGGTTTTTCTAGCTTGATCTAGAAGGGTTCTCATCAGTAAAACACCCGCCAGAATCTACTCACAACGTGTTTGGGACAGCCGATGTTAGTGATGATGACACCGACAGTGAAGATGACATCATGAACATGTCCCCATCTCACTTTATGTAATAGTTTGGCTTATTTTGGTTTGCTTTTCATAAAGTCAATCGGGGTTATCCACTCACGTTGAGTACAAAAGGCGAACCATACCTGCAAAACGACCATATCGTCCTGATGAATAATATCATCTATCAGGTTACCCAAGACCAACAAAACGACCATATCGTCCTGATGAATAATATCATCTATCAGGTTACCCAAGACCAACAAAACGACCATATACCTGCAAAGGGGTCTGACTGCTTTCTCCATACCATGTTATCTTTTCGCCTGTCCGTTGGCTTTTTCTTTAAACATGAACAATGTACTCACAGTCGTCGTTTCTCTACTGATGCAAGGGCTTTGGGGTTGGTAACCAACTAACTATACGAAACCTACACAAGGTTTTGTGTATAGGATGTACTCAACAAGGATAGAGATGAAGAAACTCAAAGAAGAGTCTAATTTCTGGAATACTTAGAGAAAACAAGAGAGATTTAGAAGAAAGCCATTTATCTTATTTCTTACTTATTTTCATCTTTTTCCTCTTTTTACAAAAGGGGAGGAGTTTTCTTTATATAGGAAAAGCTCCGTGAAACAAGCCAATAAACTTTAGTGGTGGGACAGGTTCCCTAGCCACTTGATTAAAAATAAACAAAAACTAAAAGTAACTTTAAAAAAGCAATCTAACACGTGAGTGGTAGGACAGGACCCCTAACCACATGATTGCTTACAAACAAAAGATAAAAGTAGCTTTTGGAAAAGCAAAGCTACATTATTACAAACAAACAAAAGTCATAAAGTGACTTTATGAAGAGCAAACCTACTAAAGGACAAGGACAAACAACTTTACATAAAGCAAAGGTGAAAAGCAAAAGCACAACACAACAAAAGTAAAAGACTTTTCTTCTGCAGGGATAGTGGAGACTTATCCCCTGAGCAAGCTTTGGTTATGGTGGATCAAGCAGGGGGGTGACTATTTCTGGTTGTGGCAGATCCATATTTGGCAGAGGTTCGTCAAGGACATCCATGCGCCATGTGGGATCTTCTTCAGGAGGTGGATGATGTGATCCAGAGTGCTCAGAGCATTAAGATCCGTTGCTTGTTCCAAAAGGGACAATTACGAGAGCACGAGCTAAGAAGAACAAGGAAGCAATGCAAGGATTTATTCAAGCTACTTTGGATGACTTCAATTCAAGTTCAATTTGCAAGAGTCCAATATTCAAGATGGGCTTGAACAAGGAGGAACCAGCCTTGGTACACTTGATTCTAGCTAACGAGGTGGCAGCATCAGAGAGAATGATTTTTGAAGTACAATAAGGGCCAGAAGAGCAATTCTAAATATGTAGATTCATTCTTTACGTCGAGAGCTTCGAAACGGTATATTGTGGGTCAAAATCCGACATCATATGACCAAGTTATGGCCCGTTTAAAATAAGTGACTTTGCAGGCCAAGGCCCTGCGGGTCCAGGTTTTTAATTTTAGGGTTTTCTCTTATTTTTAAGTTAGATTAGGGAGAGGATTTTCTCAACTTGTTCTTGAAAGAACTTTTGACTTATCAAAGGATTTGCTAACCTTTGTGGCGTCTTATCTAGCAATCCGGGTTCTTGAGACTTAGCTTCTCAAGGGTTTGGATCTTTTATCTGAATTTTGATCATATTGGCTTTCTTGGGTTTTTGTCAATCTAGTTGTGGGTTTTTCTAGCTTGATCTAGAAGGGTTCTCATCAGTTGGTATCAGACTTTAGGCACAAAAGGTCAGATTCATTTATTTTTATTGTTTTTTTTCTCATTCTTGTTTGAGATTTTTCATTCTTGTTCTAGCCCAAAAAAAAAAAAAGAAAAAAAAACAGTAAACAGTGTGCATGAACAGTGCATCATGAACAGTATAGTATGAACAGTGCCGCATGAACAGTATCGCATGAATAGTATTTTTAGGGTTTTCTTATATCAATTTTGCATCCTTGTGGTTTCTTTCCTTAAATTCATAAATTTTACCTTTTCTCCTAAATTCATTTAAATTTCAATTATTTAGGGATTACAAAAAAAAAAACAAAAAAAAGGGCAAAAAAAAAATTGATTGAAAAAAAAAAAACAAAAAAATCACAATAATAATAATCATATTGGGTGATCTCCTTTGTTTTCTTGGTTTTGTTATTCTTGTTTCCTATATTCTTGTTCGTTTGTTTCCTTTTTTCCATTTCTTATTTCTTGAACTGTGATTGCTAGAGGGATTATACTTTGGTACTTTCCCTTGATTGAGTTATTAGTTCCTAAAGAACTTGACTGAGAAAATATAAGAGTAGTAAAAGGCAAGAGTGTGTGAGCATAGCTTCGGGTAAAAGCCTATTTGAGTGTAAACACGAGTGCCGTGACATCACGAGTGCAAACACGTGAGGCTTGTGAGGTTCAATATTGTTTTTCTATTTTGCTAACATCTCTTTGCAGATTCAAATAACTAATATGGATGATAAAAGTGAGGCGCAACCTTCTACGGTAGACCTTACTTTCACTTTGAAGGCAATGCACCAGGCATTTGAGAAGATGAATGCGAGGTTTGATGAGATGGGAAGCCAGTTGAGGCAACATGAAGCTGCCATTGAGAGTATTCAGAAGGTGCAAACTAGTAGAAAGCAAAACAAGGCTAGACATGTTGGAGCAAGACATGATGGGAAAAATAATAGGCATAGATATGAGCCTATAGATGAGTATGAGGCAGAGAATGAATTTTTGGAAGATGATGATGATGAAGTAGAATACCTTGCGAAAGGTGAATCCCTAGTTGCTAGGCGTGCTTTGAGTACACAAAAGAGTGTTGATGACAAGGAGCAGCAGAGAGAGAACATCTTCCATACTAGATGCATTGTGAATAATAAGGTGTGTAGTATGATAATAGATGGTGGGAGTTGCACCAATGTAGCTAGTACTACCCTTGTAGAGAAGTTAGGGTTACCCTTGCTAACACATCCCAGGCCTTACAGATTGCAGTGGTTAAATGATTGTGGAGAGGTCAAAGTTAATAAGCAAGTATTGCTGACATTTACTATTGGAAAGTATAGTGATGAGGTGCTTTGTGACGTAGTTCCTATGCATGTTGGGCATTTATTATTGGGAACGCCATGGCAGTATGATAGGAAGGTGACACATGATGGGTTTAGGAATAGATATAGCTTTGTCAAAAATGGGAGAACTGTGATGCTTGTTCCTTTAACACCAAAAGAGGTCTACGAGGACCAAATAAAGATGAGGGAAAAAGAAAGACAAAATAAAAAGAGTAAGGTCGAGAGTTATGAGAAGAAAAAGAAAGAGAGTGAGGCTAAAAGTGAGAGAAAAGAAAAGAGTGAGAAAGAGGGAAGAGTGAGAAAGAACTTCTTTGCAGGAGTGGGTGAGATTAGGAAAGCATATAAAACAAGCCATTTCATGGTTTTGCTCGTGTTCAAAGAATCATATCTAACCTTTGATGATATTAATCCTTCTCTTTCTAGTGTTGTTAATTCTTTGTTACAGGAGTTTGAAGATGTGTTTCTGGAGGAAATGCCTATTGGCTTACCACCCATTAGAGGCATTGAGCATCAAATAGATTTTGTACCAGGAGCTATCATACCCAATAGGCCAGCCTATAGAAGTAATCTCGAGGAGACCAAAGAGCTTCAAAGGCAAGTTATAGAGCTGATGAGCAAGGGGTACGTGAGAGAGAGCATGAGCCCATGTACAGTACCAGTACTACTAGTACCAAAGAAGGATGGGAATTGGAGAATGTGTGTTGATTGCCGAGCCATCAATAATATTACGGTAAAATATCGCCATCCCATTCCTAGGTTAGATGATATGCTGGATGAATTGCATGGAGCTTGTTTATTTTCTAAAATTGATTTAAAAAGTGGCTATCACCAAATTCGCATGAGAGAAGGTGATGAATGGAAAACTGCCTTTAAGACCAAATATGGATTGTATGAATGGTTAGTTATGCCTTTTGGTCTTACTAATGCACCTAGTACTTTTATGAGATTAATGAATCATGTGTTGCGTGCATTTATAGGTCAGTTTGTTGTTGTTCATTTTGATGATAGTCTAGTGTACAGCAAGACTTTAGAAGAGCATATTGCACATTTGCGATGTGTGTTAGATGTTTTGAGGAAAGAAAAGTTGTATGCTAATTTTAAGAAATGTTCTTTTTGCATAGAGAAAGTTGTTTTTCTTGGTTTTGTTGTTGGTGCAAATGGTATAGAGATGGATCAAGAAAAGGTTAAGGCTATTAGTGAGTGGCCAACGCCTAAGAGCATCAGTGAGGTAAGGAGCTTTCATGGTTTAGCTAGTTTTTATCGGCGATTTGTTAAGGATTTTAGCACTATTGCTGCACCTCTTACTGATGTTGTTAAAAAGAATGTTGCATTTACTTGGAGTGTTGAACAAGATAAAGCATTCATTGATCTTAAAGAAAGGTTATGTTCTGCACCTATTCTAGCATTACCTAATTTTAATCGTACATTTGAGATTGAATGTGATGCCTCAGGAATAGGTATTGGAGCTGTTTTGATACAGGATCGAAGGCCCATTACTTATTTTCTTGAGAAAAAGATTGAGCAATATGCTACTCAAGCTAATAAGGGTAGGAAATGTGTGATTATTGAACCCGGTGATTGGGTTTGGGTTCACATGCGAAAGGAGAGGTATCCTGTCCAGAGGAAATCTAAGTTGCACCCTCGAGGAGATGGTCCATTTCAGATTCTTGCGCGTATTAATGACAACGCTTATAAAGTGGATCTTCCTGGTGAGTATAACGTGTCTGCTACTTTTAATGTTTCTGATGTTTCTCCCTTTGATGCAGGTTCAGATTCGAGGACGAATCCTTTCGAGGAGAGGGGGAATGATGTGATTCAGAGTGCTCAGAGCATTAAAGATCCGTTGCTTGTTCCAAAAGGGACAATTACGAGAGCACGAGCTAAGAAGATCAAGGAAGCAATGCAAGGATTTATTCAAGCTACTTTGGATGACTTCAATTCAAGTTTAATTTGCAAGAGTCCAATATTCAAGATGGGCTTGAACAAGGAGGAACCAGCCTTGGTGCACTTGATTCTAGCTAACGAGGTGGCAGCATCAGAGAGAATGATTTTTGAAGTATAATAAGGGCCAGAAGAGCAATTCTAAATATGTAGATTCATTCTTTACGTCGAGAGCTTCGAAACGGTATATTGTGGGTCAAAATCCGACATCATTTGACCAAGTTATGATGACTTCAAGCTACTTTGGATGACTTCAATTCAAGTTCAATTTGCAAGAGTCCAATATTCAAGATGGGCTTGAACAAGGAGGAACCAGCCTTGGTACACTTGATTCTAGCTAACGAGGTGGCAGCATCAGAGAGAATGATTTTTGAAGTATAATAAGGGCCAGAAGAGCAATTCTAAATATGTAGATTCATTCTTTACGTCGAGAGCTTCGAAACGGTATATTGTGGGTCAAAATCCGACATCATATGACCAAGTTATGGCCCGTTTAAAATAAGTGACTTTGCAGGCCAAGGCCACGCGGGTCCAGGTTTTTAATTTTAGGGTTTTCTCTTATTTTTAAGTTAGATTAGGGTTAGCCACCTTATATAAACACTCATTTATGTTATTTTGAAGAGACTTTTGACATTATTGAGTTTAATATCATTGAGAGGATTTTCTCAACTTGTTCTTGAAAGAACTTTTGACTTATCAAAGGATTTGCTAACCTTTGTGGCGTCTTATCTAGCAATCTGGGTTCTTGAGACTTAGCTTCTCAAGGGTTTGGATCTTTTATCTGAATTTTGATCATATTGGCTTTCTTGGGTTTTTGTCAATCTAGTTGTGGGTTTTTCTAGCTTGATCTAGAAGGGTTCTCATCAGTGGAGGCTGCAACCATTGTGGAGATGTATTGCGCCCTTGGTGGTGAAGCCAAGCAGCATACTGTTCTCGCATATCAAGCTCTGATTCCTCATCACTCCATAGAATGCTATTCCGAATTGCTTCCATACAAAACAGATCACGGGTTGTCTGGGTGCCAGGAGACACTGGACTATGTGTGTTATACATAATCTCGGTGTTGTAAACTTCAGCAAGAGATGTTCGAGCATGGAGACAACCTTCCCACATAGAATGAGGGTGGATACTGATATGAGTATGATCAATAATTTGAACCAATGTTGGTTTGTCACGACCCCAGATATTCCTCAGTTTTACTAACAGACTGTAGTAGAGCATATGGCCAGTTGCATCGACTGGAGGAGTGTTTTTTATATCTTGTAGAAGTACCCAAACTCGCCATTTTGTTGTGGATGAACTTTCTAGATAACTTAGATGGTCCGTGACTTTATCAAAAATTTGATCTTTGATTTCCATAGGAAGTGCTTGGATAAATTCAGGGAGGTTGAAAGAAAACTTCTTCCTCATTCTTGGACTGAGAGAATTGAGAACAGGGATGGACTATAACTGGAAAACCACGATGAAAGAAGAGGACTGGTGTGGATAATGTTGGGGATAATTGTTGGTTTTATATCCATAGAGATTCCTGTTTTCTTTGGATCCATTCATCAATAGAGTACCCCAATAATGGTGGGCCGAAGTGTCGGTCATCGAAGAAGGGGATAAGCCTTGGGCAAGGAGTGGACTGGTGCGCGGGCCATGGATGGACCGAAATGATAAGTACCCTTTGCTAGGACCATTCCAAGAAATTCAGCTGACTATTTGCTCAGGATGCTCTTTTTTGCCGACATCATAATGCCATACTGATCCACTATCTTGTGAGACATGGAAAGTAAGTCCATGTGAATCTCGTGATCAGAAGAAAACAAAAGGATGTCATTAATGTAGATAAGAGCATGGTGGAGGATAGGCTCAAAAATCTGTGTCATCACTTTGTGAAAAAGCAAAGGCGCGACTTTTAATTCAAAGGGCATAACAATCCATTAGTAATGGGCATTGGGAATGCAGAAAGCTGTCATGTATCGTTCTGCAGAAAGGATGCCAAGTTATCAAAATCCGGCTTTGAGATCAAACACGGAAAAGATCTTAGCATCTCTAATGTGCACGAGCAGTGATTGGATCTTGTCATCTGACAAAAATAATTAAGAGGCATAAAAGGCTTGGCAAGCCCAATTTGAAGTTGTGGGCTCAATTAACCCTTGTGACAAAAGCTAGTTGCATTCCCGAATTTGCACAGATTTCTAAGTCTTCCATGACTTTCCAGCCACCATCTTTAGAACAAGCGATCAAACCATCGTCCATGATTGTATTGACGACCTCAGTGGATGAGTTGAGGATCAAACAGAACTGCCGTAGGATACATGTTGAACAAAAGCCAAAAAGCATAGTATGCTTGAGGCATGGCATTGCAAATTAAATCATGACCCCAGTTTGTATCTTCATCAATAACATGGAAAAAGGATGTTGTAGGACGAAAAACAAACTCATGCATCTAGTCGAAGTCAGGAAAAGGATCAATCAGACTATAGGATAATATCTGACCATCTGTATCGACAGGAGGAGTATTTTTAATGTCATACAGAAGTGCCTAAATTCTCCACTTTGTTGGAGGAGAACTCTCAGGATAACTCAGATAGTTTGTAACCTTGTCAAAAATCTGACTTTGGATCTCTATAGGAAGCGCCTGGATAAAGTTAGGGAGATTAAAAGATAACTGCGTCATCATTCTTGGATTGAGAGTAATAAGAAAACTATTGAAGGTATGGTGCTGATAATGCTGTGGAGGCCAATAATGGTGATTGAAGCGTCCTTTATCAGTGGTGGAGAAGAACCCTTGGGCTAATTGTTGAAGCCATTGCATAGTTGCCATTTGGATGGACTTCCAAAGTGAGGTAGCTTTCATTAGCATCAAAGAAAATTGACTGGTGTGGACTGCGACATGTGGCAGAAAGTCTTGAAGATAGATGATGCCAAAAAATTACTGTAGTTGCTTTTTGGAAAGATGGTGATCTGGAAAGTGCAACAGTTCTTGGGCGATATGGGGCACAGGATGATACTTTCCGTCTTTTAAGACCATACCAAGAAATTCAACTGATGTCTGGCCTAAAGTGCTCTTTTTTACTGACAGCATAATGCTATACTGATCCACAATCTGGTGAAATGTGGAAAGTAACTTCATGTGTGTCTCGTGATCAGTAGAAAACAAAAGGATGTCATCTATGTAGATAAGAGCATGGTGGAGGATAGGCTCGAAGATCCGTGTCATCGCTTTTTGAAAAAGTGAAAAATGCCACTTTAAGACCGAAAGGCATTACCGTCCACTGGTAATGAGCATTAGGGATACAGAAAGCTGTTTTATATCTCTTTGATGGATGAATGCCAAGTTGCCAAAATCCGGCCTTGAGATCAAACTTGGAAAAAATCTTTGCATCTCGGATGTGGACAAATTAGGATTGGATTTTTGGGAGAGGAAACTTGTCATCAGATAGAAAACAGTTTAAAGGCTGGTAGTCTATCACAAGTCTCTTTTTACCCCGAACTATTTCTGACCGCTTCTCCACATAAAAGGCTTGGCAAGCCCAATTTGAAATTGTGGGCTTAATTAACCCTTGTGACGAAAGCTGGCCGCATTCATCTTGGGCTAACTTGAGGTCAATGGGAGTCATCCCTGGACGAGTAGCCTTGGTAGGATTGACATCTTCGTTAATCTTAAATGGAAGCTTAATAAAGAATTGAGTATTCTTCCATAGAGGAAAAGGATGAATAACTGACTATGATTTTCAAGATAGAAGGCATAAACTTTTCTTGGAAAGTTTGATATGGGGTTGTGTGCCCGAAAGAGCATACAGTTTAAAGGTGTCGGTGTATGGAAGAAACATATGTTTAAACCGAATCCCTCGTGGCCATGATCTCGTAATTTGGACATTTGGTGAAGAAGATCAAAACCTATGAGAAGGTCTTTATCAGGAAGGATTGAACAAACAACTTTTGTCCAAAGAACACAATTTTGGAAGAGTTGAATACCAATGGGTTGTTTGGTAATCAAAGAGGTATGAAAAATATCGCCATTGGTCGCTTTGAAATCCTAAGTATGTTTTTCCCAACAAGAAGATGGAAGAATGTTAGGATTAAGTACACTTTTTTAGGCTCCAGTGTCAATAAATTCGATAAGAGATTTAGGTTTAGCAAACCTGTAAGAAAGGATTTGAATGAGGATGGATGGAATAGGTGCTTTTGCACTGGAGGATGCCATGACTGGTTGAGCACGGTGATGACAGAACTCGTATCTTCTTTGGGAAGTGAATGAGTTGAATCATTGCCGATGGCAAAGGCAGTTTGGTCATCATACTCATTCTCGTTTTCGTATAAACAGATTCAACATCTTCGAGTCGATAACATTGACGATTGTCGAAGGTGTTGAATAAGACGCACAGCTTTATCCTGATTGTGAGGACAATTCTTTGCAAAATGACCTCGCTTTCTACAAATGAAGCAGTGAGAATCTTTAGTTTTGTGCATCTGGGACAATCCTTCTTTCTAAAAAAGCGGTAGGGCTTTTGCTTGGTTGAACTGGATCTGGACCGTCTGTACTGAAACTTTCTAAAGTGAGCCGTCTTTTTAGAGGGACAGTGACAATCTTTTTCGGACTTGCATTTGATCTTGAGATAAGGCTTCTTACAAGCAGTCTAAAAAAGTTGTTTGTTGTCAATGAGATCTCTCAAAAACTCTTTTTGCTCACATAGTCGTTCAAGAGCATTAACGACTAATTGATAGATCTTGCCAAGCGATATGTCTGCAACATTTAGCTGATTCACAGTGATAAGCCTTTGAAGCTCAGGTTGTAATTCCGTAGGGATAGAAGCGATGAAGACATGCTTCAGTGTAGGATCATTAAAGCAATTGAGCTTATAGAAGAGAGTGGACATACGCTTGTAGTGAAAATCAAGATCTTTCTGCTGTAAGGAACAACATTTCATTTGCATGTATTCTCGATGAGCAAGTTCTGTTGCTGCAGTAGGTTCTCCAATAAACTGATCATAAATGATGCCCAACGCAGTGGACACATCAGGAAACTGAACAAAACGCTATCAAACCAATCTCGGAGAGAGCCAGTAAACCGAGAACTGAACTCTTATAGTACTTTAAGAGTTGTGGCCCCTGGTTGAAGCAGTTGAACATTGACCTAGGCAGTAAATTCCTCGAATTGTTCTGGCCATTTGGTGCGTGGAATATCATCAAATGTAAGCCAGTGAGAACTCGTTGGTTTTGATGAGTTGTGTGAAGATCCTGTGGAGGCAACATGGTCGCCATGAGTGGAACCTTCATCATCATCTAGTTCAACAACATAAGGAGGACTAGGAGGAGGAGAACTAGTGGAAGGCTCGACCATAAGGTCGGGGTTATCCACTCACGTTGAGTACAAAAGACGAACCAATTCGTCCCGATGAATAATATCATCTATCGGGTCACCCAAGACCAACAAAACGACCATATACCAGCAAAAGGGTCTGACTGCTTTCTCGCATACCACGTTATCTTTTCGCCTGTCCGTCGGCTTTTCTTTAAACATGAACAACGTACTCACAGTCATCGTTTCTCAACTGATGCAAGGGCTTTGGGGTTGGTAACCAGCTAACTATACGAAACCTACACAAGGTTTTGTGTATAGGACGTACTCAACAAGGATAGAGATGAACAAATTCAGAGAAGAGTTAACTTCTCGAATACTTAGAGAAAACAAGCGAAAGTTTAGAAGAAAGCCAACCTTCATAAAACATAAGAAGTATTTCAAAATATTCACACATCAGCTCACAAAATCAAGGTATCACGTTTTTAGATTATATTTAAAAATTAAATTATACATTGCAAGCTCTTACTTCATCCTATACTAATGAATTTCATTTTGGGTTTTACTTATTCAGTCTGGTTGGTTTTCTAAGCTGTCATGGAGGATCTAACGGCCAAAGAACAGAGCAAGTGAAGAAGCATTCCCTTTTACACCAACTATTTCTCCTTCCGTACTCTCTAATCCTTGGAGACATGGATTATATACAGATAAAGAACATTTTGGCACCAGGTGTTGCTGCTCTCCACGGAACTTGCCATAGCTGCAAGCTTAATATAAACAACTGCTCACCTACTCAGCTACAAACGATATAAAGTAACTTACAAAAGCCTTACATGTATCTCAGTTATAAAATTTAGTTTGGAACTAATCAATAACTACAAATTATATGTTATTAGGTATTTAACTAAAAAAATAGTATCCTTTCATAAATAACACTAGTGTTATAGGCTGCCTTGATGTGATCCAGAGTACTCAGAGCATTAAAGATCCGTTGCTTGTTCCAGAAGGGCCAATTACGAGAGCACGAGCTAAGAAGATCAAGGAAGCCATGCAAGGATTTATTTAAGCTACTTTGGATGACTTCAATTCAAGTTCAATTTGCAAGAGTCCAATATTCAAGATGGGCTTGAACGAGGAGGAACTAGCCTTGGTACACTTGATTCGGGCTAACGAGGTGGTAAGCATCGAAGAGGATGATTTTTGAAGTATAATAAGGGCCAGAAGAGCAATTCTAAATATGTAGATTCATTCCTTACGTCGAGAGCTTCGAAACGGTATATTGTGGGTCAAAATCTGACATCATATGACCAAGTTATGGCCCGTTTAAAATTATACCGTTTAACCCACAATATACCGTTTCGAAGCTCTCGACGTAAGGAATGCATCTACAAATTTAGAATTACTCTTCTGGCCCTTATTATACTTCAAAAATCATTCTCTCCGATGCTCGCCACCTCGTTAGCCCGAATCAAGTGTACCAAGGCTAGTTCCTCCTCGTTCAAGCCCATCTTGAATATTGGACTCTTGCAAATTGAACTTGAATTGAAGTCATCCAAAGTAGCTTGAATAAATCCTTGCATGGCTTCCTTGATCTTCTTAGCTCATGCTCTCGTAATTGGCCCTTCTAGAACAAGCAACGGATCTTTAATGCTCTGAGCACTCTGGATCACATCATTCCCCTCCTCGAAAGGATTCGTCCTCGAATCTGAACCTGCATCAAAGGGAGAAAGATCAGAAACATTGAAGGTAGCAGACACGTTATACTCACCAGGAAGATCCACTTTATAAGCAATGTCATTAATACGCGCAAGAATCTGAAATGGACCATCTCCTTGAGGGTGCAACTTAGATTTCCTCTGGACATGATACCTCTTCTTTCGCATGTGAACCCAAACCCATTCACCGGGTTCAATAATCACACCTTTCCTACCCTTATTAGCTTGAGTAGCATATTGCTCAATCTTTTTCTCAAGAAAATAAGCAATGGGCCTTCGATCTTGCATCAAAACAGCTCCAATACCTATTCCTGAGGCATCACATTCAATCTCAAATGTACGATTAAAATTAGGTAATGCTAGAATAGGTGCAGAACATAACCTTTCTTTAAGATCAATGAATGCTCTATCTTGTTCAACACTCCAAGTAAATGCAACATTCTTTTTAACAAGATTAGTAAGAGGTGCAGCAATAGTGCTAAAATCCTTAACAAATCGCCGATAAAAACTAGCTAAACCATGAAAGCTCCTTACCTCACTGATGCTCTTAGGCGTTGGCCACTCACTAATAGCCTTAACCTTTTGTTGATCCATCGCTATACCATTTGCACCAACAACAAAACCAAGAAAAACAACTTTCTCTATGCAAAAAGAACATTTCTTAAAATTAGCATACAACTTATCTTTTCTCAAAACATCGAACACACATCGCAAATGTGCAATATGCTCTTCTAAAGTCTTGCTGTACACTAGAATATCATCAAAATAAACAACAACAAACTGACCTATAAATGCACGCAACAAATGATTCATTAATCTCATAAAAATACTAGGTGCATTAGTAAGACCAAAAGCCATAACTAACCATTCATACAATCCATATTTGGTCTTAAAGGCAGTTTTCCATTCATCACCTTCTCTCATGCGAATTTGGTGATAGCCACTTTTTAAATTAATTTTAGAAAATAAACAAGCTCCATGCAATTCATCCAGCATATCATCTAACCTAGGAATGGGATGGCGATATTTTACCGTAATATTATTGATGGCTCGGCAATCAACACACATTCTCCAATTCCCATCCTTCTTTGGTACTAGTAGTACTGGTACTGCACATGGGCTCATGCTCTCTCTCACGTACCCCTTGATCGTCAGCTCTATAACTTGCCTTTGAAGCTCTTTGGTCTCCTCGGGATTACTTCTATAGGCTGGCCTATTGGGTATGACAGCTCCTGGTACGAAATCTATTTTATGCTCAATGCCTCTAATGGGTGGTAAGCCAATAGGCATTTCCTCCGGAAACACATCTTCAAACTCCTGTAACAAAGAAGTAACAACACTAGAAAGAGAAGGATTAATGTCATCAAAGGTCAGATATGATTCTTTGAACACGAGCAAAACCATGAAATGGCTTGCTTTATATGCTTTCCTAATCTCACCCACTCCTGCAAAGATGTTCTTTCTCACTCTTCCCTCTTTCTCACTCTTTTCTTTTCTCTCACTTTTAGCCTCACTCTCTTTCTGTTTCTTCTCATAACTCTCGACCTCACTCTTTTTATTTTGTCTTTCTTTTTCCCTCATCTTTATTTGGTCCTCGTAGACCTCTTTTGGTGTTAAAAGAACAAGCGTCACGGTTCTCCCATTTTTGACAAAGCTATATCTATTCCTAAACCCATCATGTGTCACCTTCGTATCATACTGCCATGGCCTTCCCAATAATAAATGCCCAGCATGCATAGGAACTACGTCACAAAGCACCTCATCACTATACTTTCCAATAGTAAATGTTACCAATACTTGCTTATTAACTTTGACCTCTCCACAATCATTTAACCACTGCAATCTGTAAGGCCTGGGATGCGTTAGCAAGGGTAACCCTAACTTCTCTACAAGGGTAGTACTAGCTACATTGGTGCAACTCCCACCATCTATTATCATACTACACACCTTATTATTCACAATGCATCTAGTATGGAAGATGTTCTCTCTCTGCTGCTCCATGTCATCAACACTCATTTGTGTACTCAAAGCACGCCTAGCAACTAGGGATTCACCTTTCGCAGGGTATTCTACTTCATCAGCATCACTAGCATCAATCAATGCTGGCATCTCCCCACCATCACTCTCACTCTCACTCACTAATTCTCCACTATCTTGCATCACCATAACTCTCTTGTTTGGGCATTGAGAAGCAATGTGTCTAGAACCCAAACACTTGAAGCACTTGATGTCCCAATTCTTCTGTGGTTGAGATTCAGCCTTAGATTTATTTTTGATACTGAAATCTTCTTTTGCCTTAGGTGGTTCAGTCTTGATACCTTCATGTCGTCTCTCATTATTACTCCACTTCGGTTTCCATGGATTTGAAGAAGCCGAAGTATACCTTACTGTACCCTTCCTCTTTAATTGCCTCTCCACCTTCATAGCCATGTGGACCATATCCTCCAACTCCACATAATGCTGTAGCTCCACTACATTGGCAATATCTTTATTCAATCCGGTCAAAAATCGTGCCATTGTAGCTTCCTTATCTTCCTCTACATTAGCCCTAATCATAGCGATCTCCATCTCTTTATGGTAATCCTCTACACTCATCGATCCTTGGGTAAGGCTTTGTAGCTTAAGATAAAGATCCCTATAGTAATGATTAGGAATAAACCGCTTCCTCATAAGCGTCCTCAACTCTCCCCATGTAGCTATAGGCCTTTCTCGATTCCTCCTCCTATTATTCACCAATTGATCCCACCAAATAATAGCATAGTCAGTGAATTCAATAACTGCTAGCTTTACCTTTTTCTCCTCTGAATAATTGTGACAATCAAAGATCAACTCAACCTTCTTTTCCCACTCCAAGTAAGCCTCTGGATTACTCCTTCCTTGAAACGAAGGAATAGTCACTTTGATTTTGCCTAATTCTCTATCCTCCTCATCTCTCCTATACCCCCTCTCTTGTCTACCTCTTCTAAATCTTACTCTATCCCTTTCTATTTCGGATGCTCGATCATCACCATCATCTTCCCAAATTTCATTATCTGCCTCATACTCATCTATAGGCTCATATCTATGCCTATTATTTTTCCCATTATGTCTTGCTTCATCATGTCCAGCCCTGTTATGCTCTCTACTAGTTTGCTCCTTCTTAATACCCTCAATGGCAGCTCCATGTTGCCTCAACTGGCTTCCCATCTCATCAAACCTCGCATTCATCTTCTCAAATGCCTGGTGCATTGCCTTCAAAGTGAAAGTAAAGTCTACCGTAGAAGGTTGCGCCTCACTTTTATCATCCATGTTAGTTATTTGAATCTGCAAAGAGATGTTAGCAAAATAGAAAAACAACAATGAACCTCACAAGCCTCACGTGTTTACACTCGCGATGTCACTCCACTCGTGTTTACACTCAAATAGGCTTTTACCCGGTTTGTGCTCACACACTCTTGCCTTTTACCACTCTTATATTTTCTCAGTCAAGTTCTTTAGGAACTAATAACTCAATCAAGGGAAAGTACCAAAGTATAATCCTTCTAACAATCACAGTTCAAGAAACAAGAAAAAGGAAAAAGGAAACAAACGAACAAGAATATAGGAAACAAGAATAACAAAACCAAGAACACAAAGGAGATCACCCAATATGATTATTATTAATGCGATTTTTTTCTTTTTTTTTTTTCAATCAAATTTTTTTTTTTTTGCTCTTTTTTTTTTTTTGTAATCCCTAAATAATTGAAATTTGAATGAATTTAGGGGAAAAGGTAAAATTTATGGATTTAAGGAAAGAAACCACAAGGATGCAAAATTGATATAAGAAAACCGTAAAAATACTATTCATGCGGCACTGTTCATGCACACTGTTCACGGTTTTTTTTTTTTAACAAGAATGAAAAATCTCAAATAAGAATGAGAAAAAAAAAAATAAAGATAGATGAATCGACCTTGGTGCCTAAGCTCGATACCAACTGATGAGAACCCTTCTAGATCAAGCTAGAAAAACCCACAACTAGATTGACAAAAACCCAAGAAAGCCAATATGATCAAAATTCAGATAAAAGATCAAAACCCTTGAGAAGCTAAGTCTCAAGAACCCAGATTGCTAGATAAGACGCCACAAAGGTTAGCAAATCCTTTGATAAGTCGAAAGTTCTTTCAAGAACAAGTTGAGAAAATCCTCTCAATGATATTAAACTCAATAATGTCAAAAGTTTCTTCAAAATAACATAAAGGAGTGTTTATATAAGGTGGCTAACCCTAATCTAACTTAAAAATAAGAGAAAACCCTAAAATTAAAAAACTTGGACCCGCAGGGCCTTGGCCTGCAAAGCCACTTATTTTAAACGGGCCATAACTTGGTCATATGATGTCGGATTTTAACCCACAATATACCGTTTCGAAGCTCTCGACGTAAGGAATGCATCTACAAATTTAGAATTACTCTTCTGGCCCTTATTGTACTTCAAAAATCATTCTCTCCGATGCTCGCCACCTCGTTAGCCCGAATCAAGTGTACCAAGGCTAGTTCCTCCTCGTTCAAGCCCATCTTGAATATTGGACTCTTGCAAATTGAACTTGAATTGAAGTCATCCAAAGTAGCTTGAATAAATCCTTGCATGGCTTCCTTGATCTTCTTAGCTCGTGCTCTCGTAATTGGCCCTTCTAGAACAAGCAACGGATCTTTAATGCTCTCGAGCACTCTGGATCACATCACACGCCATAACATATTTAATCTTTCTATCTCTCATTCTCATTTACTTTATCCATTGTATGTTTAATTTAGTTTGTTTCTATTTTTGTGTCTCATCTTATTTCTTTTATTAGCTTAGGCTTACATTGAGGACAATGTAAGAATTAAGTGTAGGCGGGAGGATTTCGAACTTAGTTTTTCTTACATGTGTTTTGTTTACTATGTAAAAGTTTATAATGAAATCCTAAAAAAAATTAAAAAATATTAACAGAAAAAAATTTTTAAATGTAAAATGCCTATGATAAGAACTTGATTGACAATGAATATGGTTCTTAGAAAGGGTTGAATATTTTCTTAGTTTACACTTGATTCTTGTGTTAATTTCTTGATTTCTTGAACATCATGAGCATTAATATCAATTCTTTTGACTTGAAATTTGAGATTGAGTAAATGATTGTTTGTCCCGATTCTTATCTCTACAATACAGTGCTGTATACACAGGCACCATAGTCAGAAACAGCAACCTATAACCCTTAAGAGTGAAGCTATCCTTGAGTAATTTATGCCTATATGCCACTAGTATGTAGAGAATATTCTACCATGAGAAGAGCCTTAATGGGTAGAGTGAAAGCTCCTGACTATAAAAAAAATACACATAAATGCCTACATAAAATGGAGAATAAGATGATAAGGTTAGTTTGACCTACTCTTTTCTTTGATCAAGGCAAAGGCTATTGATATTGAAGATTTTGGGAATGGATTTTGATTGAATTGATTTACACACACACTACAAGAATTAAAAGAGAAATGGGATTGACTATAGAATTAAAGTTAGACTTTGACAATATTTGAAATTTTCTTTGAGCTATATAACTTATGCAATCTTTAATGCTTGTTTCAAGAGCTTTTGTTCTTTTTATGTTATTTCATTTAAAAAAAAAAAAGGAAAGAAGAAAAAAATGATGTTTGTGGGTATCATCGCTGAAGCCCTCGCAAAAATATAACTCGTCCACTAAGGTCACCTAGGGATTTAAAGGCTTCCCACGAAAGTAGAATAGTATAATTTTTCTTTTTTGATACGAACCATGCCAAGAATTAATGTGACCCTAATCAAAATAGTCTACAAAATCATTTCTAATTAGAAATTGTATAGAACCACAACCTATTGCTTAATAAAAAGCACGAACCTTGGTATATGACCGCGACCCATTGCTTAATGAAAGTACGAACCTTGGTATGCAAAGACGCCACAATTAGCTATGGATGATCTGATTGATAAGTCAAGAATTGAACGCCACGAAAAATATGATAAGTTCAAAATGTTCATTTAAGAATCCAAGAGAATTACACTCTCACAATTGCATGAAAACTGATCTCCATCTTTTTATTGATTTCGGGTACAATATATATAGGGTTTGATAGAATAATTTCCATCCATAATTGCCTTAGTCCAAAATTGGAAACAAATCCTAATCCAAAATCAAATCAGAATCCCAATCTAAACAAATAATGAAAGAATCCTAATTAAATCAGAATCCTAATCTAATAAAAAAGGAAAGAATCATTCATAGCTTAAACGACTAAATAAATAGAGGATTTGTTGCCTCTTTTAAAAATAGGAAAGTATCCAGAAAGGATAATAACATATCTTTGATTTGCTGCTTCTTTTAAAAACAGGAAAGGATAATAGCTTATTTTTCTTGAATCACGCATTTGTTGGTCTAATATGCCTCATTCCCTGTGCTTGTTTGATCTTTGACCATAATCTCATAAAAAAAAAGGTTAAGTATGAGTAGGAGTGGGCATTTATCCCGACCCAATCTGACCTGAAAAAATCGGGTTCGGATGATGCATATAACCCGATCGAATTGGTTTTGCTTCAACCCGAACAACCCGAACCCAATTTAACCCGATCCGATCCAAAATTTTGATGAAAACAAGCACAAAATCACCCATCCGATCCGTACATATTTAGATCGGATCGGATATATATTTTGGTTTAATTCGGATTGCATTTGTTTCAACCCGAATAACCCGAACCCGATTTAACCCAACCCGAACCCGGATTTGCCCACCCCTAAGTATGAGGGAATTTGATAAGTGCATATTTTCTCTATATTTTATTATTAATTTCTCCATCTTTTTCTTGTGCTCTTTTTAAACAATCTAATTATTTTAGTTAATTTTTAATTTAGTTATTTTGTTATTTTAGGTATATTCTAGGATTAAAAAGGAATTAAATCGAAACATTCAGAATGAAATATGCTTGAAAGAATCAGAATAGAGAAAGAATTGAAGAACTATTATTATTTCCTTGCACATAAGGAAATCATAATAGAGGGCCAGGTAGAATCAGCTAATTGCTGAATTAATCTTGCACTTGAAGACAATTTCCTTATGGACATGCATTAGAAAATAAAGTTGAATTTGGCAATTGCACGTGCATGGATATTAAGGAAAGCAAAGTAATTGTTTGAAATTGGAACTAGAATCCAAATTAGATTCGGCCAATATGCATGCATGGCTTACGGGCATCATTCATGCCTTATGAATTTGGCCTTTGTGAAAGAAGCCGCACACAACCTAGAAATGCACAAAAACCCAAGAACTAGAGACGGCCGTAAGAAGGAAAAGAAGAGAAGCTGAGAGGAATTAAATTCGAGCAGAACCAGCCGCTTAGATTAATCCCCATGACTGGTTTTATCAACTCTTTTATTCCCAATTCAATTATGTTAGGCTAAATTCTCTATTTGGTTGAGGATGAATTCAAAACCCTAAGCATGATATATAGTTAATATTTAATTTCTATTATTCAATTAATTTAATTAGAATTGTTTATGTTTTTCTATAATTAATGTTTATGATTTTACTCATCTTATTTGAATAACGAATTAGATAGGAGTTGAATAAATTCTATTGCTAGATTAAAATAATTGATCCATAATTGTCTTGATATTTTAATCATTAGTAGCAAATTGGAATTGGCTATTTCAATTGGAGAGCATAACCTAGGTTAAATAAACCGAGCTTGTGTGTTTATTGCCTATATCAACCTAATATCTTTCTCTGCTTGATGCCTCCATTATCTTAAATTTTAAGAGCTTGTTTTAAATTATTTAATGGTTAGAGATTATGTGAAGAACTTGTTTTGACTAATGACTCATTAAGGAAAGATAGAGATTAACAGAGCTTATTGTTGTCTACGGTTGATAGTTTCAATGGAAATTGATGATATAATTTGATACCACAAAAGGGCTCTGATACCACAAAAGGGTTATCCATTCACGTTGAGTACAAAAGACGAACCAATTCGTCCCGATGAACAATATCATCTATCGGGTTACCTAAGACCAACAAAACGACCATATACCAGCGAAGGGGTCTGACTGCTTTCTCGCATACCACGCTATCTTTTCGCCTGTCCGTTGGCTTTTCCTTAAGCATGAACAACGTACTCACAGTCGTCGTTTCTCAACTGATGCAAGGGCTTTGGGGTTGGTAACCAACTAACTATACGAAACCTACACAAGGTTTTGTGTATATGACGTACTCAACAAGGATAGAGATGAACAAACTCAGAGAAGAGTCTAACTTCTGGAATACTTAGCGAAAACAAGAGAAAGTTTAGAAGAAAACCATAAGTATTTCAAGTATATTTTTTTGATATGATTTTAGTATATCTCCAGTATATCTTACAAAAGGAGAGGAGTTTCCTTAAAATAGGAAAGGCTCCGTGAAACAAGCCAACAAACTTTAGTGGTGGGACAGGTTCCCTAGCCATTTGATTACAAACAAACAAAAACTAAAAGTAACTTTAACAAAGCAATCTAACACGTGTGTGGTAGGACAGGACCCCTAACCACATGATTGCTAACAAACAAAAGATAAAAGTAGCTTTTGGAAAAGCAAAGCTACATTATTACAAACAAATAAAAGTCATAAAGTGACTTTATGAAAAGCAAACTCCCTAAAAGACAAACAACTTTGTAAAAAGCAAAAGTTGAAAATAAAGCACAAGACAACAAAAGACACATGACAGGTGTTCTTTCCGAAAGTGGTGAGAAGCAACGTTTATGGAGACAGTTGGCGTCCTTGGTGGGTAATCCAAGTATGATACTGTTCTCTCATATCAAGCTCAAAGTCATTATCGCTCCAGATAATGCTATTTCGGATTGCTTCTTTGTAAAACAAATCAGGAGTTGTCTGGGTGCAGGGAGATAAGGGACTATGAGTATTGTACATTGCCGCAGTGTTGTAAACTTCTGCAAGAGCTGTACGAGCATGGAGACAGCCTGCCCACATAGAATGAGAATGATCACGGGTATGGATGTGATCAACGACACGAATTAGCGGGGGTTTGTCACGGCCCCAAATGTCTCGTAATTGTATGATGACAATGGTAGGCTGAGAAAGATGGTGGCCATCAAGAAGCTGCAGAGTGAGATGATCCGCAAAGATGGGGGAGAACAAGCGATCAAACCATCGTCCATGATTGTATCGACGACTTCGGTGGATGAGTTGAGGATCAAACAGAACTGCCGTAGGATACATGTTGAACAAAAGCCAAAAAGCATAGTATGCTTGAGGCATGGCATTGCAAATTAAATCATGACCCCAGTTTGTATCTTCATCAATAACATGGAAAAAGGATGTTGTAGGACGAAAAACAAACTCGTGCATTTGGTCGAAGTCAGGAAAAGGATCAATCAGACTATAGGTTAATATCTGACCATCTGTTTCGACAGGAGGAGTATTTTTAATGTCATACAGAAATGCCTAGATTCTCCACTTTGTTGGAGGAGAGCTCTCAGGATAACTCAGATGGTTTGTAACCTTGTCAAAAATCTGACTTTGGATTTCCATAGGAAGTGCCTGGATAAAGTCATGGAGATTAAAAGATAACTGCGTCGCCATTCTTGGATTGAGAATAAGAAGAAAACTACTAAAGGAATGGTGCGGATAATGCTGTGGAGGCCTACGGGTTTTATATTCACAAAAATTCCCATGTCTTCTATGAATGGATAGGGTACTCCAATAATGGTGATTGAAGTGTCCATTATTAGTGGTGGAGAAGAACCCTTGGGCTAATTGTTGAAGCCATTGCATAGTTGCCATTTGGATGGACTTTCGAAGTAAGGCAGCTGTCATTAGCATCAAAGAAAATTGACTGGTGTGGATAGTGACATGTGGCAGAAAGTCTTCGAGATAGATGCCAAAAAATAGTTCTTGAGCGATATGTGGCCCTAGAGAATACTTTCCGTCTTGTAGGACCATTCTAAGAAATTCAACTGACTGTTGGCCTAGGATGCTCTTTGTTGCCGACACCAAAATGCCATACTGATCCACTATCTTGTGAAACGTGGAAAGTAAGTCCATGTGAATCTTGTGATCAGAAGAAAACAAAAGGATTTCATCAATGTAGATAAGAGCATGGTGGAGGATAGGCTCAAAGATCCGTGTCATCACTTTTTGAAAAAGCAAAGACGCGACTTTTAATTCAAAGGGCATAACAGTCCATTGGGAAGATGCATTGGGAATGCAGAAAGCTGTCTTGTATCGTTTTGCTGAATGGATGCCAAGTTGCCAAAATCCGGCCTTGAGATCAAACCTGGAAAAGATCTTAGCATCTCGAATGTGCACAAACAAGGATTGGATCTGAAGAAGTGGGAACTTGTCGTCTGATAGAAAACAATTAAGAGGCTGATAGTCTATGACAAGTCGTTTTTTCCCACGAACTATTTCTGACTGCTTCTCAACAGAAAAGGCTTGACAAGCCCAATTAGAGGATGTGGACTCAATGAGACCTTAAGACAGAAGTTGAGCATATTTATCTTGAGCTAACTTGAGGTCAGAGGGAGTCATCCCTGGATGAGTAACCTTGGGAGGATTGACATCTTTATTAAGCTAAAGTGGAAGCTTAATAAAGAATTGAATATTCTTCCATAGAGGGAAAGGATGAGTAAACTGACTATAATTTTCAGGAAAAAAAGACATAAACTTTTCTAGGAAAGTTTGATCTGGAGGTTGTGTGTCTGAAAGAGCATACAGTTTAAGGGTGTCTGTGTATGGAAGAAACATATGTTTAAACCGAATCCCTGTGGCCATAATCTGTAATTCGGACATTTGATGAAGAAGATCAAAACCTATGAGAAGGTCTTTATCAGGAAGTGTTGAACCAACAACTTTTGTCCAAAGAACACAATTTTGAAAGAATTGAATACCAATGGGTTTTTCGGTAATCAAAGAGGTATGAAAAATATCGCCATTGGCGGCCTTAAAATACTCAGTATGTTTTTCCCAACAAGAAGATGGAGGAATGTTAGGATTAAGCATACTCTTTTGGGCTCCAGTGTCAATAAATCCGATAAGAGGTTTAGGTTTAGCAAACCTAGAAGAAAGGATTTGAATGCGGATTGATGGAACCGGTGCTTTTACACTGGAGGATGCCATGGATTTGGTTGAGCACGGTGATGACAGGAACTGTGTCTTCAATTGGAAGTGCATGAGTTGAATCATTGCTGATGGCAAAGACAGTTTGGTCATCATACTCATTCTGTTCTGTATAAACAGATTCAACATCTTCGGAGTCAGATAACATTGACGATTGTTGAAGGTGTTGAAGAAGACGCACGGCTTTATCCTGATTGTGAGGACAATTCTTTGCAAAATGACCTCGCTTTCGCAAAATGAAGCGGCGAGAATCTTTAGTTTTGTGCATACGGGACGGATCCTTCTTTTCGAAAAAGCGGTAGGGCTTCTTCTTGGATGAACTAGATCCAGGACCGTCATCTTGGAACTTGCGGAAGTGAGCTGTCTTTTAGAGAGGACGGTGACAATCTTTTTCGGACTTGCATTTGATCTTGAGATAAGGCTTCTTGCAAGCAGTCTGAAAAGGTTGTTTGTTGTCAATGAGATCTCTCAAAAATTCTTTTTGCTCACATAGTCGTTCAAGAGCATTAACGACTAATTGATAGATCTTCTTGCCGAGCGATATGTACGCAACGTTTAGCCGATTGACGGTGATAAGCCTTTGAAGCTCAGGTTGTAATTCCTTAGGGATAGAAGCGATGAAAACATGCTTCAGTGTAGGATCATTAAAGCCATTGAGCTTATAGAAGAGAGTGGACATACGCTTGTAGTGAAAATCAAGATCTTTCTCATTGTAAGGAACAAGCATTTCATCTCGCATGTATTCTCGGCGAGCAAGCTCTGTTGCTGCAGTAGGTTCTCCAATAAATTGATCATAAATTATGCCCAACGCAGTGGACACATCTGGAAACTGAACAAATTAGAGTTGGCGATAAGGACCCACTCTATCAAACTAATCTCGGAGAGAGCCAATAAACCGAGAACTGAACTCTTGTAGTACTTTAAGAGTTGTGGCCCCTGGTTGAAGCAGTTGAATATTGACCCAAGCAGTAAATTCTTGGAATCGTTCTGGCCATTTTGTGCGTGGAATATCATCAAATGTAAACCAGTGAGAACTCGCTGGTTTTGATGAGTTGTGTGAAGCTCCTGTAGTGGTAGGATGGTCGCCAAGAGTGGAACCTTCATCATCATCTGGTTCATCAACATAAGGAGGACCAGCAGAAGGTGAACTAGTGGAAGGCTCGACCATAAGGAGTTTGAAAATGTCTGCAAATTTTGACTCAGAATCAGAAGAGGTTGCAGGTTCAGTCTCTGTAATTGCTGAGGAAGACTCTGAGGAAGTCGGGACAGACTGAGCTGTAGAAGAGAAGTCATCAGACTGAGAAGCAAAAGATTGCTCAGAGTGACTGGAAGAAGATGGAGATGGAGTTTCCATCATAAGCGGAGGCTGAGAAGAATACTGGTGAAGTGGTGCCTTCTGTTTAGAATCTGGAGGATGTGGTGCTGAAGATGAATCAGATTGTGTATCTGAAACATGAGATGGAGTATGTTCTGGAGTGGGAACTGGACTAGGAACAGGAGTCGGGACAGGAGTCCTTTGGGATTTTGGTGTATGTCTTTTTGGTCTAGAGGAGGACTGAGTTGGAGTTGGGTCAGAGGTATGAGATAGACCAAACATGGGACTCATGTCAGGAGGCCGGTATAAGGATGGTGTATAGAAAGGTTGGTATGTCTTGAAAGTAGATGGTTGAAAAGGTAGAGGAGCTGACTTAGCCAACTGTGGTTGCTGGAAATGCCTTTCTGCATCTATACGAGCAAGTTCCGCTTTAAGACTGCGGATTTCAGCTTCTTTTTTATTAAACTCGGGACCCCAGATATTCTATGTTATCATAGATCTGAGTTCTTTGTCAAGCTGAATGGCTCTGTTGTTCATGTCTACATACATCTTGTCTAGCTGAGAGACAACAGAAGTAACTTGCTGGGATGTATGCTGAACTTGTGTAGCAACCGCATCTACTTTGGTGTGAATCTGTTCCAGAATAGCATTCTAGGCTCTGGCATTCTGAGTTTGCCAGTTAAGAACAGACTCGAATGGCTTAGGTTCTTCAGGTTGACCAGTAGGAGTAACAGGACCATGAACATAAGGTTTTGTAACAACCTTAGATGTTGGATCTGTGTGTTTGTCAAGGGAAGGAAATCGACGTTGTGTAAATCTTGGATGAAGATGAGAACATCATACAGGACTTAATCAAGGGTGGTTGAGGTGAGGAAGGCAAGAGGTTCTCTTGTCTGAGGATTTTTAGGCCTTTGGTGTAGATAGGTAAAGGTGACATAGACTCAGGATGATCAGGAGGAAAAGGTTTAATGGGTTTGCAAGTAGCAGGAGTTCTGGTAACCTTTTTCTTTTTTCGACGCTTAAGAGCATCGTCCTCATCATCAGAATAATCATCGAGGTAAGGACAGCCTGGATCACACATTTGGGCTTGAGGAACATCCCATAAGAAATGACCGTCGAGTTTGCTAGGATATATTGGATATCCTATTGAAGCAAAGCTGTGGATGGGAATCTTTTTGATGTGATCCAGAGTGCTCAGAGCATTAAAGATCCGTTGCTTGTTCCAGAAGGGCCAATTACGAGAGCACGCGCTAAGAAGATCAAGGAAGCCATGCAAGGATTTATTCAAGCTACTTTAGATGACTTCAATTCAAGTTCAATTTGCAAGAGTCCAATATTCAAGATGGGCTTGAACGAGGAGGAACCAGCCTTGGTACACTTGATTCGGGCTAACGAGGTGGCGAGCATCGGAGAGGATGGTTTTTGAAATATAATAAGGGCCAGAAGAGTAATTCTAAATCTGTAGATGCATTCCTTACGTCGAGAGCTTCGAAACGGTATATTGTGGGTTAAATTCCGACATCATATGACCAAGTTATGGCCCGTTTAAAATAAGAGGCTTTGCAGGCCCAGGCCCTGCGGGTCCTGCGGGTCCAGGTTTTTAATTTTAGGGTTTTCTCTTATTTTTAAGTTAGATTAGGATTAGCCACCTTATATAAACACTCCTTTATGTTATTTTGAGGAGACTTTTGACATTATTGAGTTTAATATCATTGAGAGGATTTTCTCAACTTGTTCTTGAAAGAACTTTCGACTTATCAAAGGATTTGCTAACCTTTGTGGCGTCTTATCTAGCAATCTGGGTTCTTGAGACTTAGCTTCTCAAGGGTTTGGATCTTTTATCTGAATTTTGATCATATTGGCTTTCTTGGGTTTTTTTGTCAATCTAGTTGTGGGTTTTTTCTAGCTTGATCTAGAAGGGTTCTCATCACTTTTCTTGTGCGATTGGGATTTGGTGTGATCATTGATGTGTAAGAGAAAGAAACTCGGGTGCCCGTTACGAAGATGGTGGCTGGAAAGTCATTCTAACCGAGCCGTCCGATCTTTTCTCGAACATAGCATCCGAAGTTTGAAGTGGCTGAGAATTCGGTGGAACTTCTCATAGTTGGATAGCCATTCAAGAGGCATGAGTTTTAGGAGTTCATGCTTCTGAAGTTGTCTAGGAATCTGAACTATGGAAGGTGTTGTCTCAGTATCTGCTAAGATCATCAAAGCATCATGTGAAAACTGTGCTGTTGGAAGATCAAGAGCATGGTTCTGCAATCGGTAGACAAGCTGGTGATGTAGAGTTGCTATCTTCGAAGTAACATGCATTCTCGCTCCCTGGATCTCGTACTTGAACCTTGAGGTTGTAGGAAGGTTGGCATCGTTGAGTGACAGATTGAAATTGGGATAGAAAGTGAGTAGAACACTTCCTGCGTGCAGAGTTGTGAGGAGTGTACCAATAACAGCATGTTGATACTCTTTGAAACGAGTATCTAGCAGTGCAAGTCTGGCTGTAACTGGTAGACCTTTACGGCCATGGAGTGTAAAGATGAGTCGAACACCAACAAGATGGAGGTGAGTATACCCTTTTCGTTTCCACTGAACAATTAATTCAGGTGGAATCTCAAGAGTAACATACTGCTCTGCTTGGGAGGCTGATAGCTTGCACTGGTCTAGTCTAGAAGACTGGACATACTCTTTTGGAGCAGGTCGATTAGTATGGATGAGAGTTCTAATTCCTCGGGTTAAGGAATTTTCTCTTTTGTACAGATGGTAAGGACTAAGTAAAGGCATGGAAGACTCAGAAATCTGTGCAGACTCAGGGATATAGCTATATTCAACAAGGTTTTCTATTTTAGAAGCCATGTGTTTAGTGCAAGATTTGGGTAAAGACAAAGTAGAAGACATAGAAATAGGAGATAGATTTGTAGGTTGAGTGAAGATGAAGCCATGGTTTTGAAAGATGTTTTCTCTTTTGTATTTAGAAGACAAGAAACTTATCACAAATTATACCACCTCGGGCAGGAACGGGAACGGTTAGCAAATCCTTTGATAAGTCGAAAGCTCTTTCAAGAACAAGTTGAGAAAATCCTCTCAATGATATTAAACTCAATAATGTCAAAAGTCTGTTCAAAATAACATAACAGAGTGTTAACCATAAACTTAAAAACTTAGACCCGCAGGGCCCTAGCCTGCAAAGCCATTGATTTTAAATGGGCCATAACTTGGTCATGTTATGTTGGATTTGGACACACAATATATCGTTTCGAAGCTCTCGACATAAGGAATGCATCTACAACTTTAGAATTGCTCTTCTGGCCCTTATTTGACTTAAAACTCATCCTCTCCGATGCTCGCCACCTCGTTAGCCCGAATAAAGTATACCAAGGCTGGTTCTTCCTCTTTCAAGCCCATCTTGAATCCAAAGTAGCTTGAGCAAACCCTTGCATTGCTTCCTTAATCCTCTTAGCTCGTACTCTCGTAATTGGCCCTTCTGGAATAAGTAACGGATCTTTAATGCTCTGAGCACTCTGGATCACATCAAGGGTTTTCAACAGATAGGCAAAGTGAAGGAAAACATTTGTTCATGGAGAAGCATGAATGCTAGTTCATGATTATTCATCCCACTAAGTCAAAGTCATTGTTATCTTTGGAATAAAGTATATTTAGATCCTGTTCAAGTTCCTCTCGGACCCGTTATAAGAGTTCGTGCGAAGAAATTCAAAGAAGCGCTTAATGGTCTGATTCAAGCAACTTGGGATAAATCAAATGCGTGGAAGCTCATTGAAGGAACCTCACAAGATATTCAGACAAATAAATGCTTGATTCAGGCTCTTGAATTTTCTGGTGGGAAGATATGCTACCATCTTTTCTGGATACTTTCCTATTTTTAAAAGAGGCAGCAAATCAAAGATATGCTATTATCATTTCTGGATTATCATTTCTAGATACTTTCCTCTTTTTAAAAGAGGCAGCAAATTTGCTATTTCCATTTTATTTATTCATTTAAGTTATGTAAGATTCTTTCCTTTTTGTTTAGACTAGGATTCTGATTTAATTAGGATTCTTTCCTTTTTATTTAGATTTGGATTCTGATTTAATTATGATTCTTTCCTCATTTGTTTTAGATTCAGATTCAGATTTTATTCTTGATTATTAGGATTTGTTTCCAATTTTGGATTAGGGTAATTATGGCCATATATCTCTAATTCTATTATTCTCCTTCATCCTAATAAGTTTTAATATAATTTTTCCATGATTATGGAAGTTTCTCAATCAAACAACCAGTTACAGATCATTCCGGGAGAAATACTTCCTACTTTTTGCGATTATTAACTAGCAGATAGTATTCATGAATTTGGTCAGAGATAGATTTACCATTTACCATTTTAAAGTGCAGAAAATCACCACTATAGTATTGTTGAGTTCCAGCATCTTCAACCACATATTTTTTCTTAAGTAATGCCCATATTTTAGATGTATTCTTATATGGATAATAAACATCATAAAGGGAACTAGCAAGAATATTCAGTATTCTGTATCTGTAGACTTTATTACGAGAATTCCTGATGTGATCCAGAGTGCTCAGAGCATTAAAGATCCGTTGCTTGTTCCAGAAGGGCCAATTACGAGAGCACGAGCTAAGAAGATCAAGGAAGCCATGCAAGGATTTATTCAAGCTACTTTGGATGACTTCAATTCAAGTTCAATTTGCAAGAGTCCAATATTCAAGATGGGCTTGAACGAGGAGGAACCAGCCTTGGTACACTTGATTCGGGCTAACGAGGTGGCGAGCATCGGAGAGAATGATTTTTGAAGTATAATAAGGGCCAGAAGAGTAATTCTAAATTTGTAGATGCATTCCTTACGTCGAGAGCTTCGAAACGATATATTGTGGGTTAAAATCAGATATCATATGACCAAGTTATGGCCCGTTTAAGATAAGTGGCTTTGCAGGCCAAGGCCCTGCGGGTCCAGGTTTTTAATTTTAGGGTTTTCTCTTATTTTTAAGTTAGATTAGGATTAGCCACCTTATATAAACACTCCTTTATGTTATTTTGAAAAAGACTTTTGACATTATTGAGTTTAATATCATTGAGAGGATTTTCTCAACTTGTTCTTAAAAGAACTTTTGACTTATCAAAGGATTTGCTAACCTTTGTGGCGTCTTATCTAGCAATCCGGGTTCTTGAGACTTAGCTTCTCAGGGGTTTGGATCTTTTATCCGAATTCTGATCATATTGGCTTTCTTGGGTTCTTGTCAATCTAGTTGTGGGTTTTTCTAGCTTGATCTAGAAGGGTTCTCATCAGTTGGTATCAGAGCTTAGGCACCAAGGTCAGATTCATCTATCTTTATTTATTTATTTTTGTTTGGGATTTTTCATTCTTGTTCTCAAAAAAAAAAAAAAAAAAACCGTGAACAGTGCCGCATGAACAGTGCCGTGTGAACAGTATCGCATGAACAGTATTTTTAGGGTTTTCTTATATCAATTTTGCATCCTTGTGGTTTCTTTCCTTAAATCCATAAATTTTACCTTTTTCCCTAAATTCATTCAAATTTCAATTATTAAGGGATTACAAAAAAAAAAAAAAAAAAAGAGCAAAAAAAAATTGATTGAAAAAAGAAAAATCACATTAATAATAACCATATTGGGTGATCTCCTTTGTGTTCTTGGTTTTATTATTCTTGTTTCTTATATTCTTGTTCGTTTGTTTCCTTTTTCCTTTTTCTTGTTTCTTGAACTGTGATTGTTAGAGGGATTATACTTTGGTACCTTTCCTTGATTGAGTTATTAGTTCCTAAAGAACTTGATTGAGAAAATATAAGAGCGGTAAAAGGCAAGAGTGTGTGAGCACAGCTTCGGGTAAAAGCCTATTTGAGTGTAAACACGAGTGGAGTGGCATCGCGAGTGTAAACACGTGAGGCTTGTGAGGTTCATTGTTGTTTTTCTATTTTGCTAACATCTCTTTGCAGATTCAAATAACTAATATGGATGATAAAAGTGAGGCGCAACCTTCTGCGGTAGACTTTACTTTCACTTTGAAGGCAATGCACCAGGCATTTGAAAAGATGAATGCGAGGTTTGATGAGATGGGAAGCCAGTTGAGGCAACATGAAGCTGCCATTGAGAGTATTCAGAAGGTGCAAACTAGTAGAAAGCAAAACAAGGCTAGACATATTGAAGCAAGACATGATGGGGAAAATAATAGGCATGGATATGAGCCTATAGATAAGTATGAGGTAGAGAATGAATTTTGGAAAAGTGATGGTGATGATCGAGCATCCGAAGTAGAATACTCTGCGAAAGGTGAATCTTTAGTTGCTAGGCGTGCTTTGAGTACACAAATGAGTGTTGATGACATGGAGCGAGAGAGAGAGAACATCTTCCATACTAGATGCATTGTGAATAATAAGGTGTGTAGTATGATAATAGATGGTGGGAGTTGCACCAATGTAGCTAGTACTACCCTTGTAGAGAAGTTAGGGTTACCCTTGCTAACGCATCCCAGGCCTTACAGTTGCGGTGGTTGGTTAAATGATTGTGGAGAGGTCAAAGTTAATAAGCAAGTATTGGTAACATTTACTATTGAAAAGTATAGTGATGAGGTGCTTTGTGACGTAGTTCCTATGCATGCTGGGCATTTATTATTGGGAAGGCCATGGCAGTATGATAGGAAGGTGACACATGATGGGTTTAGGAATAGATATAGCTTTGTCAAAAATGGGAGAACCGTGACGCTTGTTCCTTTAACACCAAAAGAGGTCTACGAAGACCAAATAAAGATGAGGGAAAAAGAAAGACAAAATAAAAAGAGTGAGGTCGAGAGTTATGATAAGAAAAAGAAAGAGAGTGAAACTACAAGTGAGAGAAAAGAAAAGAGTGAGAAAGAGGGAAGAGCGAGAAAGAACTTCTTTGCAGGAGTGGGCGAGATTAGGAAAGCATATAAAGCAAGCCATTTCATGGTTTTGCTCGTGTTCTTTCTAGTGTTGTTACTTCTTTGTTACAGGAGTTTGAAGATGTGTTTCCGGAGGAAATGCCTATTGGCTTACCACCCATTAGAGGCATTGAGTATCAAATAGATTTCGTACCAGGAGCTGTCATACCCAATAGGCCAGCCTATAGAAGTAATCCCGAGGAGACCAAAGAGCTTCAAAGGCAAGTTATAGAGCTGATGAGCAAGGGGTACGTAAGAGAGAGCATGAGCCCATGTGCAGTACCAGTGCTACTAGTACCAAAGAAGGATGGAAATTGGAGAATGTGTGTTGATTGCCGAGCCATCAATAATATTACGGTAAAATATCGCCATCCCATTGCTAGGTTAGATGATATGCTGGATGAATTGCATGGAGCTTGTTTATTTTCTAAAATTGATTTAAAAAGTGGCTATCACCAAATTCGCATGAGAGAAGGTGATGAATGGAAAACTGCCTTTAAGACCAAATATGGATTGTATGAATGGTTAGTTATGCCTTTTGGTCTTACTAATGCACCTAGTACTTTTATGAGATTAATAAATCATGTGTTGCGTGCATTTATAGGTCAATTTGTTGTTGTTTATTTTGATGATATTCTAGTGTACAATAAGACTTTAGATGAGCATATTGAGCATTTACGATGTGTGCTAGATATTTTGAGCCAAGAAAAGTTGTATGCTAGCTATAAGAAATGTTCTTTTTGCATGGAGAAAGTTGTTTTTCTTTGCTTTCTTGTTGATGCTAGAGCTAGCTTGGATGGTCAAAAGACAGTGGAGTTGATAAAGTCCATTCATGAGAAAGCGCGGCTTCACGTTGAAAAGAAGAATGCGCAGTACGCTACTCAAGCTAATAAGGGTAGGAAATGTGTGATTTTTGAACCCGGCGGTTGGGTTTGGGTTCACATGCGTAAGGAGAGGTTTCCAGCCCAGAGGAAATCTAAGTTGCACCCTCGAGGAGATGGTCCATTTCAGATTCTTGAGCGTATTAATGATAATGCTTATAAAGTGGATCTTCCTGGTGAGTATAACGTGTCTGCTACCTTTAATGTTTCTGATCTTTCTCCCTTTGATGCAGGTTCAGATTCGAGGACGAATCCTTTTGAGGAGAGGGGGAATGATGTGATCCAGAGTGCTCAGAGCATTAAAGATCCGTTGCTTGTTCCAGAAGGGCCAATTACGAGAGCACGAGCTAAGAAGATCAAGGAAGCCATGCAAGGATTTATTCAAGCTACTTTGGATGACTTCAATTCAAGTTCAATTTGCAAGAGTCCAATATTCAAGATGGGCTTGAACGAGGAGGAACCACCTTGGTACACTTGATTCGGGCTAACGAGGTGGCGAGCATCGGAGAGAATGATTTTTGAAGTATAATAAGGGCCAGAAGAGTAATTCTAAATTTGTAGATGCATTCCTTACGTCGAGAGCTTCGAAACGATATATTGTGGGTTAAAATCCGATATCATATGACCAAGTTATGGCCCGTTTAAGATAAGTGGCTTTGCGAGGCCAAGGCACACGCGGGTCCAGTTTTTAATTTTAGGGTTTTCTCTTATTTTTAAGTTAGATTAGGATTAGCCACCTTATATAAACACTCCTTTATGTTATTTTGAAAAAGACTTTTGACATTATTGAGTTTAATATCATTGAGAGGATTTTCTCAACTTGTTCTTGAAAGAAAGCTTAAAAGGAGTATTCTTCCATAAAAGAAAAGGATGAATAAACTAACTATGATTTTCAGGACAAAAAGGGCAAAACTTTTCTTGGAAAGCTTGATATGGGGATTGTGTGTACGAAAGAGCATACGGTTTAAGGGTGTCGGTGTATGGAAGAAACATATGTTTAAACCGAATCCTTGTGGCCATAATCTGTAATTTGGACATTTGATGAAGAAGATCAAAACCAATGAGAAGGTCTTTATCAAGAAGGGTTGAACCAACAATTTTTGTCCAAAGAACACAATTTTGGAAGAATTGAATACCAATGGGTTGTCTGGTAATCAAAGAGGTATGAAAAATATCGCCATTGGCGGCCTTGAAATACTCAGTATGTTTTTCCCAACAAGAAGATGGAAGAATGTTAGGATTAAGCATACTCTTTTGGGCTCCAGTGTCAATAAATCTGATAAGAGGTTTAGGTTTAGCAAACCTAGAAGAAAAGATTTGAATACGGATTGATGGAACAGGTGCTTTTACCTTTGGAGGATGCCATGATTTGGTTGAGCACGGTGATGATGACAGAAGCGTGTCTTCAATTGGAAGTACATGAGTTGAATCATTGCTGATGGCAAAGGCAGTTTGGTCATCATACTCATTCTGTTCTGTATAAACATATTCAACATCTTCGGAGTCAGATAACATTGACGATTGTTGAAGGTGTTGAATAAGACGCACAGCTTTATCCTGATTGTGAGGACAATTCTTTGCAAAATGACCTCGCTTTCGGCAAATAAAGTAGCGAGAATCTTTAGTTTTGTACATCTGGGACGGATCCTTCTTTTTGAAAAAGCGGTAGGGCTTCTTCTTGGATGAACTAGATTTGGACCGTCTAAACTGAAACTTACGGAAGTGAGCTGTCTTTTTAGAGGGACATTGACAATCTTTTTCGGACTTGCATTTGATCTTGAGATAAGGCTTCTTGCAAGTAGTCTGAAAAGGATGTTTGTTGTCAATGAGATCTCTCAAAAACTCTTTTTGCTCACATAGTCGTTCAAGAGCATTAACGACTAATTGATAGATCTTGCCGAGCGATATGTCTGCAACATTTAGCTGATTCACAGTGATAAGCCTTTGAAGCTCAGGTTGTAATTCCTTAGGGATAGAAGCGATGAAGACATGCTTCAGTGTAGGATCATTAAAGCCATTGAGCTTGTAGAAAATAGTGGACATACGCTTGTAGTGAAAATCATCTGCATGTATTCTCGACGAGCAAGCTCTGTTGCTGCAGTAGGTTCTTCAATAAATTGATCATAAATTATGCCCAACGCAGTGGACACATCCGGAAACTGAACAAATTGGAGTTGGCGATAAGGACCCATGCTATCAAACCAATCTCGAAGAGAGCTAGTAAACCGAGAACTGAACTCTTGTAGTACTTTAAGAGTTGTGGCTCTTGGTTGAAGCAGTTGAACATTGACCCAAGCAGTAAATTCTTGGAATCGTTCTGGCCATTTTGTGCGTGGAATATCATCAAATGTAAACCAGTGAGAACTTGCTGGTTTTGATGAGTTGTGTGAAGATCCTGTAGAGGCAGCATGGTCGCCATGAGTGGAACCTTCATCATCATCTAGTTCATCAACATAAGGAGGACCAGGAGAAGGAGAACTAGTGGAAGGCTCGACAATAAGGAGTCTGGAAATGTCTGCAAATTCTGACTCAAAATCAGAAGAGGTTGCAGGTTCAATCTCTGTAAGTGCTGAACAGGAGGAATTTGAGGAAGACTCTGAGGAAGTCGGGACAGACTGAGCTGTGGAAGAGGAGTCATCAGACCGAGAAGCAAAAGATTGCTTAGAGTGACTAGAAGAAGATGGAGGTGGAGTTTCTATCATAAGCGGAGGCTGAGAAGAATACTGGTGAAGTGGTGCCTTCTGTTTAGAATCTGGAGGATGTCGTGCTGAAGATGAATCAGACTGTGTATCTGAAACATGAGATGGAGTATGTTCTGGAGTGGGAACTGGACTAGGAACAGGAGTCGGGACATGAGTCCTTTGGGATTTTAGTGTATTTCGTTTTGGTCTAGAGGAGGACTGAGTTGGAGTTGGGTCAGAGGTATGAGATAGACCAAACATGGGACTCAAGTCAGGAGGCCTGTATAAGGATGGTGTATAGAAAGGTTGGTATGTCTTGAAAGTAGATGATTGAAATGGTAGAGGAGCTGACTTAGCTAACTATGGTTGCTGGAAACGCCTTTCTGCATCTATACGAGCAAGTTCCACCTTAAGACTACGGATTTCAGCATCTTTTTATTAAACTCGGGACCCCAGATATTCTGTGTTATCATAGATCTGAGTTCTTTGTCAAGCTGAATGGCTCTGTTGTTCATGTCTACATACATCTTGTCTAGCTGAGAGACAACAAAAGTAACTTGCTGGGATGTATGTTGAACTTGTGTAGCAACTGCATCGACTTTGGTGTGAATCTGTTCCAGAACAGCATTATAGGATCTGGCATTCTGTTCCATGAACATAAGGTTTTGTAACAACCTTAGATGTTGGATCCGTGTGTTTGTCAAGAGAAGGAAACTGATTGTTGTAAGTACTGGATGAAGATGAGAACATCATACAGGACTTAATCAAGGGTGGTTGAGGTGAGGAAGGCAAGAGGTTCTCTTGTCTAAGGATTTTTAGGCCTTTGGTGTAGATAGGTAAAGGTGACATAGACTCAGGATGATCAGGAGGAAAAGGTTTAATGGGTTTGCAAGTAGCAGGAGTTCTGGTAACCTTTTTCTTTCTGCGACGCTTAGGAGCATCGTCCTCATCATCAGAATAATCATCAAGGCAAGGACAGCCTGGATCACACATATGGGCTTGAGGAACATCCCATAAGAAATGACCATCAAGTTTGCTAGGATAAATTGGATATCCAGCTGAAGCAAAGCTGTGGATGGGGATATTTTCTTGTGCAGTTGGGACTGCTGTGATCATTGATGTGTAAGAAAAAGAAACTCTGGGTGCTTGTTCCGAAGATGGTGGCTGGGAAGTCATTCTAACCGAGCCGTCTGATCTTTTCTCGAACATAGCATCAGAAGTTTGAAGTGGCTGAGAATTCTGGTGGAACTTCTCATAGTTGGATAGCCATTCAAGAGGCACGAGTTTTAGGAGTTCATGCTTCTGAAGTTGTCTAGGAATCTGAACTATGGAAGGTGTTGTCTCAGTATCTGATAAGATCATCAAAGCATCATGTGAAGGCGTCTGTGTTGGAAGATCAAGAGCATGGTTCTGCAATCGGTAGACAAGCTGGTGATGCAGAGTTGCTATCTTCGAAGTGACAGTTTGTTCTGCTCCTTGGATCTGTACTTGAACCTTCAAGGTTGTAGGAAGGTTGGCATCGTTGAGTGACAGATTGAAATTGGGATAGAAAGTGAGTAAAATACTTCCTGCATGCAAAGTTGTGAGGACTGTGCCAATAACAGCATGTTGATAATCTTTGAATCTGGTGTCTAGCAGTGCAAGCCTAGCTGTAACAGGTAGACCTTTACGGCCATGGAGTGTAAGGATGAGTCGAACACCACCAAGATGGAGGTGAGTATACCCTTTTCGTTTCCACTGAACAATTAATTCGGATGGAATCTCAAGAGTAACATACTGCTCTGCTTGGGAGGCTGATAAAGTGCACTGGTCAAGTCTAGAAGACTGGACATATTCTTTTGGAGCAGGTCTATCAGTATGGATGAGAGTTCTAATTCCTCGGGTTAAGGAATTTTCTCTTTTGTACAGATGGTAAGGACTAAGTAAAGGCATGGAAGACTCAGAAATCTGTGCAGACTCAGGAATATAACTATATTCAACAAGGTTTTCTATTTTAGAAGCCATGTGTTTAGTGCAAGATTTGGGTAAAGACAAAGCAGAAGACATAGAAATAGGAGATAGATCTGTAGGTTGAGATGAAGATGAAGCCATGGTTTTGAAAGATGTTTTCTCTTTTGTATCTAGAAGACAAGAAACTTATCACAAATTATACCACCTCGGGCAGGAATGGGAACATGGGGAATTCGATCAACTCTTTGTCCTAATACTACTCCTACTGCATAATCAGATGCATCACACATGAGTTCAAAAGGCAAGTTCCAGTTTGGGGGCTGAATGATAGGTGATAATGTCAGCAACTACTTTAGTTTTTCAAATGCCTTAAGACATGAATCATCAAAGACAAAAGGTGCATCCTTAGCAAGTAGATTGCATAAGGGTCTAGAGATTTTGCTAAAGTCTTTAATGAAACGTCTATAAAAACTAGCATGCCTAAGGAAAGATCTTACTTCTCTGACTATTTTCGGTGGAGGAAGATTGGCAATGAGATCCACCTTGGCTTTGTCAACCTCAATACCTTTATTCGAAATGATGTGACCGAGAACAATACCCTGTTTTACCATAAAATGACACTTCTCCCAATTCAAGACCAAATTTTTCTCCATACATCTCTGCAGAACTAGTGTTAAATGATGCAAACACTAATCAAATGAATCACCAAAAACAGAAAAGTCATCCATAAAAACCTCAAGGAAACGTTCAACCATATCAGAAAAAATGCTTAACATGTATCGTTGAAATGTAGCAGGTGCATTACATAATCCAAATGGCATTCTCCTATATGCAAAAGTGCCAAAAGGGCAAGTGAAAGTGGTTTTCTCTTGATCTTTTGGTGCTATGGGAATCTGGTTATATCTTGAGTAGCCATCTAGAAAGCAATAGAATTCATGACCTGCTAATCTATCAAGCATTTGATCGATAAATGGCAAAGGAAAATGGTCTTTACGTGTGATAGAATTCAATTTTCTATAATCAATGCATACACGCCACCCTGTAGTTACTCTAGTGGGAATCAATTCATTATAGGCATTGGTAACTACTGTGACTCCTGACTTTTTAGGAACAACTTGTACAGGACTGACCCATGAACTATCAGATATAGGATAAATGATACCTGCATCTAATAGTTTAAGGACTTCAGTTCTAACAACTTCTTTCATGTTAGGGTTCAACTGACGTTGCATTTTTCTAGTAGGTTTAGCATTTTCATCAAGATGAATATAATGCATGCAGTCTACTGGATTTATACCTTTTATGTCGGCTATGGTCCATCCTAATGCTTCTTTGTGCTCTCTTAAAACTTCCAGCAACTTACCTTTTTGTTTGTCATTTAGGGAAGATGAAATGATCACTGGCAGAGTGCTCTCTTCTCCCAAGTATGCATATTCCAAGGTGTTGGGTAACGGTTTGAGTTCGAGTTTTGGTGGTGATTCAAATGATGGGCTAAGACTTTTACCTGATGGTGTCAGTTGCTCAATTCTCGACTTCCATTTATGAGTGTCCATGGATGGTGCTGAATCAAGTAAGGCATTGACCTCATCAATAGATCTGTCAACATCAAAATCCAAACCAAAGTGAGTTAAGCATGTATGTAAAGGGTCATCATTAAGGTTAGAAGGAAAAGTATAATCAACTAATTCTTCTATTAGATCCACATCAACAATTCCATCATCTGCATTGTGTGGTTGTTTGGCAATGCTTAAGATGTTCAGCTCCATGGTCATATTGCCAAAGGACAACTGCATATTTCCAGTCCTACATTGAATGTGAGCATCGGCAGTTGCCAAGAAAGGTCGGCCTAGGATAATGGGGATGTGCTTCTTCGAATCCTGCACTGGCTAAGTGTCAATCACAATGAAATCAACAGGAAAATAAAACTTATCTACCTGGACGAGCACGTCCTCCACAATACCACGAGGTATTTTCAAGGACCGATCTGCAAGCTGTAACACCACTGGGGTTGAGTGTAATTCTCCCAATCCAAGTTTTACAAATACTGAGTAAGGCAACAGATTTACACTAGCTCCTAAATCCAACAAAGCATTCTTAATCGTGTGGTTCCCTATACTACATGAGATAGTGGGGGAGCCTGGGTCTTTGTATTTTAGAGGAATTTTATGTTGGAGTATAGAGCTAACGTTTTCTATTAAAAAGGCCTTCTTTTAAACATGAATGTTTCTCTTTTTAGTGCAAAGGTCTTTAAGAAACTTGGCATTAGAGGGCACTTGTTTTATAGCATCAAGCAAAGGAATGTTAATGCTTACCTGTTTTAAGATTTCAAAAATCTCACTTGTGGAATTTCCTTTCTTTGCTTTAGCTAACCTCTGAGGGATTGGAGCTTTGGGGACATATTCCCGTATGTTGCTGTCTTCTTTCTCCTTCGATGAGGAGTCTTCAGCATCTACAGGTGCATCTTGAGTCGTTTTTGTCACTGACATTTCCACTTTGTTGTCGACTTCTTTTCTTTTTTGCAAGGTCATGACAGCTTTGACCTCTTCATGCTGCTGAGGTTAACTTACTTCATGCACTCCTTTGGGATTAGGCACTAGCTGGCTTGGGAATTTGCCCTTCTCGACGGTCATTGCCAAGTTTTGAACTGATGAGGCAAGTTGACCCACTATTTTTTCGAGATTCGAGATTGATTGAGCTTGTAAGTTGAATCCAACTCTCATCTCGCTCCGCAACTCATCAATGGTGCGGTTTTGTTGCTCGATTGTAGAGTGAGTAAGATTCTTGAGATTTTGCAATGCTTCCTCCCATGGTCCAGGTTGAGAGTAGTTCTAGTTTTGATTGTATGGTCTAAATGGTGGCTGAAAGGGTTGAGGAGCCTGAGGAATTGGTTGCATTGGTGGAGTTGGAGTTGTTGGTCCATTCTGTTGAAACCCTTGAGACCATGAAAAACTGGGATGATCTCTCCATCCAGGATTATAAGTGTTTGAGTAAGGGTTGTAGTTTGATGGCTTTCTCATTACACCTATGGCGTTGGCTTGATCTGGGTTTGAGTCATTGTCAAGTTGATTGTAGGTATGTGGCTTTGTTGTTTTGGTAGCCGTTAATGATGAAATTTGTCGAGAAAGACCTTCAACCATTTCTTTGACTTCCTTGATTTCTGATCTTGACTCGCCCATGTGAACCTCATTTACTCCTTTGATTTTTCTTACATTCCTAAATGATCGGCTTCGCTGTTGAGAATTATCCGCTTGGCGTTGGAAGAAATCCCAAATCTCTGATGCACTTTTCGACATTAGCTCTCCTCCACTTGTTGCCATTAGCCGTTCTTGCACATGTGGCAATAATCCCTCCAAAAAGTATTGGCATTGGTGCCACTTCTCGTACCCATGATGTGGACACTTCAAGAGTAGCCCATTGAATCGCTCCCATGCTTCAAAGAACTGTTCGTCTTCTCTTTGGGTGAATTCTGAGATTTCCCTGCGAATAGCATTGGTTTTATGCACTGGGAAGTATTTATTTAAAAATTTAGTAACCATTTGTTCCCATGGTGTAATGCTATTAGCAGGCATTGTGTTAAACCATGAACGAACTCTATCTTTTAAAGAAAATGAAAACAATCTAAGTTTAACATTATCATCTGAAAAATTTTCATATTTAAATGTTTGACAAACAGCATGAAAATCATTCAGATGGTTGTATGGGTCTTCATTCTTTAGGCCATAAAATATTGGGAGACAATTTAGCACACTAGGTTTTAATTCAAAACTCCTAGCAGCTACATTTGGGTATCTTATGCATGATGTGCTCAAATTAGCTAAGGGACTGAAGTAGTCCTTAAATGGCCTCTCCTGTGGTACTGGTGGTGGTTGTTGCAAATCCATTTCTATTTTATCTTTAATTGCAACGTGTTTGTGTGTGCAAAGAGTTTTTTCTAATTCAAGGTCTATTGGCTCAAGATTGGGTAATTGTGACCTTCGACCATGCATGCAAAGAACACAAAAAAAAATGAAAACAAAATAAAATAAATAAATAAAATAAGAATAAAACTAATAAAAATAAAGAGAAAGGAGAAATTAAGTTACTAACCTTATCACGCTGTTACAACCTTACTATGAAAACACACCCAATTGCTATTATTGTACAAAAAGAAAGAAAAGGAATACGTGAAGTAAAATAAATTAACTTAAAATAAATTAAATGAAATTAAAATAAGTTAATAGGTGGTGGAACCGGCTAAGTAAAATATGAAAATAAGTAAGAGAAACAAAAAAAAATGAAATTAAAATAAATTAATAGGCAGTGAAACCGGCCAAATTAACAAGATAAAAAAAATTACAAAGAAAAATAAAATGAAAATTAAATTACAGAAATTTAAATAAGAGAAAAAGAAAAGAAATATTTACCTTAATATGTGAATTAACATTCTTTTTTATTATTATTATTATTATTATTATTATTATTATTATTATTATTATTATATATATTTTTTAAATAATAACAAAAAAAATTACAAGAAAATAATTACATAAAAATTATTTACACAAGAAAAATAACTCTACGAATTAAAATGACTTACCTCCCCGGCAACGGCCCCAAAATCTTCTTGTGCAAATTTTAATGAACTCGCAAGTGCACGAATCTATTGTAGTATAGATTAATGGTGACGAGTATCGATCCCACGATGAGGTGGATTTTAATTTGGTGTAGGGTTAATTTTCTAATTGGGTAACTTGGATTTGTTGTGAAGATGATTTGAAATATTATAAAATTTAAATTAAAATGGCGGAATTAAATTGGAGATTAAACTATGTGAATAAAGTGCTTGGGTATCTAGATCTGCATCAACATGCACCATGGGCTTAATATTCCTTATTATTGCCAATTAAATCATGAGGGGGGTTTCCACTTCTCATGAGCCACACTCTAATAAATATTGGTATCAAGCATTTATTGTGCCAGACAATAATAATCTTGCACTAGGGAGACAGTAGCACCGGTACAAAATCTAGACAAGATTATTACTATCTGTCGACGAAAAGTCAAAACAGCCACTTAAATTAGAGGGGAGAAGAAAGTAAATTTACCAATTAGCCCATGGAACATGTTGAGACTTCACCTTCAACCCAAGCTTGAAAGAAAATTAGCTACTCATTATTGAACTAGGGGTAAAATGGGTATTTTATTAAAATACGAAAAAAATACAAGATGGAGAGGGAATTACAGAAAATTGACTCTAAAAATGGATTCAGGGGTGTCAAATTAAGGGGGTGGAACCCTACTTTTATAGATACAATGAGTAAATCATGGCCATTGGATGAAATCAATTTGGACGCTCAGGATTGCGCCACGCGGCAAGCTCTGATTGCTTTGAACACATCATCAGCGACTGTGATTCAGTGTGTCGCATGTAACTTAAGACAATTTTCGCATCCAATGATTTACTGCCACGTCATCGGTCAACGGCAAAGTTAACCAATCTTGATCAAGTGCATTGCTTCTATCGTAAGCTCATTTTTTCGGTCCAATAATACACTGCCACGTCATCGGTCAGCGCCACATCATCAGTCAATGCCACATAAGCAGTCAATGCCACATCATTCGTCCAATCAAATGCTGCCATGTCACCGGTCAATGACATGTCATCGTACGTATGTGTGAATAGTGCCGTACATGAATAGTGACGTAGAGGTGAATAGTACCGTATACATGAACGGTGACATTTTTCTTTTTATGCTCCTCCTAAGGTTTTCGACTGTCCTGAGTTCAAAAATGTTGTTTGTTTTACTGTCCGTTGTCTCGTTAATTATGAAATGGCCAGAATTTTCCTGAAATACATAAAATATTTAAATTATAATAACACACAAATAATTAAAGTGCAAGGGACTTAAATACATAAAAGTAGGGATGTTAGTGAGACTTGAAGTGTAACATGATGATTTTATCCTATATAAATACACACTTTCTAGCACTCAACAGAACAATTTAATCTTAGTGGCATTTGGCAAGTTTTTCCCGTTTACATCATAACCAACTGTAGGAAGATCGATAGTGTAAGTAGCAAGTACAGGGGCTGTGAGAGCAGCATGTCCAGGAGTTGATAAAGATGGATCTTAGGGTTGATGAATATCAAGCACAATTTGGTTTTAAGATTGTTGGGTATAAGAGCAGAAAATTTGGATGAAAAATACAGAACAGTCAAGGCGTGCGATGGCACTATCTTTAAGACCAAATTCCACACCTCAAGAATCGATTTCTCTTGTATGATCCAGAGTGCTCAGAGCATTAAAGATCCTTTTCTTGTGCTAGAAGGGTTAATTACGAGAGTAGAAGCTAAGAAGATCAAGGAAGCAATGCAAGGATTTGTTCAAGCTAACTTTGGATTACTTCAATTCAAATTCAATTTGCAAGAGACCAATATTCAAGATGGGCTTGAAAGAGAACCAGCCTTGGTATACTTGATTCGAGCTAACGAGGTGGCGAGCATTGAGAGGATGATTTTTGAAGTAGAAAAAAGGCTAGAAAAATAATTCTAAATTTGTAACTGTATTCCTTACGTCGAAAGCTTCGAAACGGTATATTGTGGATCCAAACCGACATCATATGACCAAGTTATGGCCTTGCGGGTCAGGATTTTTAATTTTAGGGTTTTCTCTTGTTTTTAAGTTAAATTAGGGTTAGCCACCTTATATAAACACTCTTTTATGTCCTTTTAAAACAAAATTTGACAATCTTGAGTTTAATATCATTGAAAGGATTTTCTCAACTTATTCTTAAAAGAATTTTCGACTTATCAAAGGAGTTGCTAACCTTTGTGGCATCTTTTCTAGCAATCCGGGTTCTTAAGACTTAACTTCTTAATGAGTTGGATCTTTTATCCGAATTCTAATCATATTGGCTTTATTGGGTTATTATCAATCTAGTTGTTAATTTTTCTAGCTAGATATAGAGGGGTTCTCATCATTCTCGATGTAAGAAGTGCTGAAAAAGGCGGTTTGATTTCCAGTATTCAATGACTAGTATCATTATGTTACACTTTAAGTTGTCTAACTTAATAGTAAGAAAAGATATTATAGAACATACTAAAAATAATATTATAAGTATCATATATTAATGTCAAAAAATACATGTATTAGATATATTTTTATTTTTCGTGCTTTGTTAAGGACATTATCAAATTTTTAAATAATTAAATAATTTGTTTATAACTTGCTATGCTTAACAAATAAATATAACTATTATTAATATTTATGAGGTTGCAATGTCAGAATATCATATTTCAATTTTAAAAAAAACTTAACACTTATATTTAGATATTGAAAAAAAATATATTATTCAGATATATGCATTTAGACATATTCAAACTTCAACTAAATTCATATTTATTTTAATTTCAGACGAAAAAGTAAACACTACTTAAATATATCTTATTTATAAATATTAGTTTGCCCTTAATTATAATTTACTTTAGGGAGAATTTAGTAATATAAAAATTAATCAAATAGTGGGTAAGAAAGTAATTTAGCGGATTCAATTCTCTTAATGAACTTCAAATGAACAACTTAAAAAAAAAAAGAATTTTAATATATTTTTTATAAAATATAAAAAATCACGTGAGCATTTACCTAAAGAGAAAAATAGTATTTATGTAGGGAAAAAGAAAGGAGTTGACATCATTGATGATGGCTGGTTGCTTTATTATTTAGTACGCACTTGCGTTCACGTTCATGCATTTGTTAGCGTGATTAAGACATTCAAGTGGCTACTTCCATACGGACTCTTGTGTTGCCTCATCTTCTTAATTTAAAAATCTTTATTCGTAGATTATGGAAGGGAAGCAATCAAGAAATATCCTATTTTAGCCTCTTTCTTTTTTTAATAGTTAATACCAAGCCTTTATTTAATAATGTTTGGTATTTAAGTTTTAATTTAAATTTTAAATATTAAATATTATTCATTTATTAAATTAATGAATACTAAATTATTTATTCTAATAAATAAATACTACATTAAAAATTTAAATTGGAGCTTAAAATATTGAGAATTACAACGTTACACTTTTTTAAATAACTTGTGTAGGATCCTAATGTGCCACATAGGATGGCAATCAAGTAAAGTGAATATGTAAATGTAGGCAACAAAACACAGGATCCTAGCATCTTTTTCAGTTATTGCTCACTTCGTTATCATATATAGAAAAAGTTTAATCTGCAACTTGTGCAAGTGGAATCTACTAAGAACCAACCGGCAAATAAAAACTATGGAAAATTAAATAAACAAAATCATTTTAAATTAAAACAAATCCGTTAAAGAATTTTATTGTCAATCAAATTTTAAGCACGTGGGACATGCCTCAGTAACGATTTTGCTTTTTGTTTTTTTTCTTTCATAAATATCTTGATAGGAATTAAGAAAGATACCGAATTTTGATTATGTATAACAATTTTGTTATAGGATATCGAAAATAATTTAAACATCATGAAATTTGTGTTTAATGATATTAATTTATTTGAAACATCTCATAATTTGGTAAATTAGTTAAAAGATTTCCTGTGATAAATTAAGTGCTACTCCAAAACAGACTTAAAATTAAAATTAAGTGCTACTCGTATGGAACTACACACAAATGTTTAAAATTGTAAATAACTACCTACTTTTGTAATTTATACGAAAAATTTGGATCTATATTAGAGGGATATTATACGTCAGCATGAATGTATCCAATTAAATACAAAATAACGAGTTTACGGGTATTTATTTGTAATAGAGCTCTTATATATAATAACGTGCATATTGGATAGAAATATCTAGTATAGTTCGAGAATATTTCAATGGACTCATTTTTAATAATTAATTCAATTATATACTGCAATAAATTGAATATCTTGACGGCATAAGAAAACGAAACACCGGACTTTTTCAAATTGTTGTAAAATGGACTTTGAATAGATAAAAAATATTGACCTTGGCAGTCAGTGACATTAGTGACCGGCGTAGAAGAGTGCCAGAAAGCGGAAGGAGGGTTCCGAATAAAATGTTTGACATGGAAAATTAGCTCAACAAAAACGAGGCATTGCGTTGCGTTAGATAAGTCTGAAGTAAAACAAATCTAGTTCATGCAGATTTTTCAGGTTAATTATAAACAGTGAGAAAATGTTGAATTCACGTTTTGACAGAAAATACAAATAATTTCTCCGACTCACATATTGAATAGTTGAATTAAACAGCTAATAAAAACAAAAGATAGTAATGTACAAAATTGAACTCTGATTCCAAAACTATATACAAATACAAATACAAAATCTCATCGATTATTCGGGTTTGGGTCAGCAATCGGATCTTGAATTTTTGCACAGGAAAGGATGAGTCAAAAGCTGAGAAGCCGTCCATCTTTTACTAGATTCCTTTTGCAAACAGCACTCAATGAAACTGCGAAATTCAGGAGACGCCCCGTCGGGCAAACTGGGCGGATCCCCGAAACATATAGCACACATAAGCGTGGCCCAATCGGGTCTTTGACCCGGTTGAAGAAACGGAAAATGACCCAAATAAAGCTCCAACAAAGTAAGCCCCAAGCTCCAAATATCTCCAGAATAACCATTGTAATTCCCTCCGTAGGCATCGGGGTCAAATCTTTCGGGACTCATATAAGCACAAGTACCCACATAAGAATTACAAGCATCCAAAGTACGGCACATGATTTTACTAACACCAAAATCGGCTATTTTGACTTGCATGTTGTTGTTATTAACCAGCAAATTGGATGGCTTAATATCTCGATGAATGATTTTATGGCCATGCAAATAATTCAAACCCCTGAGAATTTGAGAGGCTATGTGAGCAAGCTTTGGCTCCGAAAACGTGCCGTTTTTGTTCAACAAAGTATCAAGGGTGCCTGAATCCATGTACTCCATCAAAATAGCGATGTCACCAGAAGGCTTTTCGAATATACCAAAGCACTGGACAATGAAAGGAGAGTCAATGCGGCGGAGGATTTCCATTTCACGGAAGACTTGGCGGCGGACTGTGGGGTCAGTGTCGCCATGGACAACTTTGAGAGCGTAGATTTTGTGGGTGCATTTGTGTTTGACTTTGTAGACGGTTCCACCGTTGCCGTGGCCAAGGACTTGGAGTTTCTCAAGATCAGAATAGGCGATGGCGGCGGTGGTGGCAGTGGTGTTATTAGTGTTGGGGGCAGTGGGAGGGAGGGGCAAAGGGAAACGTGGGCACCGCTCCGAAAGTTCAGGCAAAGGGAGACGAAGATTGAGTTGGCGACGTTGTCTAACGACGGCCATTAGTATTATTATTATTATTATCTTTTTGTGTTTTTATTTTGGAGAAATGAAGTGAGAATGATCAAGGATGAAATATATAAGTGGAAGTGCAAGCACGTGGAGGATGAGATTGAGAGATGACGGCTGGTTGGGTGAGCGGAAGGAAGGTGGATGGATACAGAGAATTGGGGTCCACCACTTGAAATAACGTTAAATATTGGGCCATGTGGTAGCTCTATGGGCGGTGTGGTGGCTCTTTTCTTATATTATTGTTAATTTGTATGTAACTTAAATACAATAAAATATAGCCATCACTTCAATCTTCAGTCGTGATATTTCTCCCCTCTCTCCTTTTGTCATTACACATCACTTAAATGATTTTTTTAAAGTTACAATTTTATCTTTATATTAAGAAATAGAATTGCGTTTCGCGCGGTTTTAAAAAAAAAATTTAAAAAAATTTTATTAATTTTTATTTGATATTTTGTTCATTTTACATTTTAATTAGATTTATAGCGATTTTCATTAATTTTTTCTTTTTCATTAATGCTTGTTTTTCTCCTTTCTTGTTCTTTGATTAATTCACCAATTTGTCCAAATTCATTCTTATTCAGTCAATGAAAAGCATTGGAATCACTTCTCCGAGTGAAAGATTATAGTTTGCTAAAGCTGATTCATAGATATAATGTCAGTAGGTACAGAATCACATCTGCTTCAGGATGTGAACATAACTTATCCATATTTTATCAAAGTATATATCAAACAGAACTTAAAAATAAATGAAAATAAAGAAAAAAGAAATCTATCAAAATGAAGTGAGTTTCCAATCACTCACCTTCGGTCAAAACTCAACCCGCCTAAGATCACAGGAGAAGCATTTGGATAACTGGCAGGAACAAACAACCGCAAGGGTAGTGGCAGCTGCATGCGGGGGACCATATTTAATTATTAATTATTTTGAGAATTTCTATCCATATATTACATGTCATATTAATTTAAGAACTCACCATTTGCGATGGAAATTGCATCTTGGAATTTTCATCGAGAGCCACAGCACTGTAAAGGCATCTGTCCATTGTTCCTTCACCAGCATCAAGTGCAAAAAGATCTTCAGTTGAATCCAAATCAATCACAGTTTCTATCAACCACTGGTTTATGCATTTGATTTCATCCAACAGAGTATTGTTGGGCTGTGAATAATCAATACGTATTAATTCCTTGAGAGGAAAATGTGGGAAAAAAAAAAGCTAAGATATGCAAATTAGATAATGAATGAGACAACAGCAAAAAAAAAAAAAAAAAAGCAAATTTTTCACATCTACAACAAAGAAGCAATACAATCCAAGTTGATGGCGCTTTAAGGATGATTGAAAAGGCCAAAGAAGCAGTATGTAGCTACAAAAATATTACAATATTCATATCTTTAGTAAATGGTTTTTTGTAGCAGACAATCTTCTATCATTTTCTCTACCAGCCAGTCATGAACATCTATGACTAATGTAAATCATGTTCATACCTCTGTTTCATGTACTAATTGATATAATGGATCTTCAATTTCCATATTTTCATTTTTCTATAGTTAAACAATGTAAATTTATTATGTTATACATGCATCTCTCATGACAGCCGCTGATATTGGCCATTTACTATTAATTTCACTTGGTAAACTGTAGGCTTCATAGGTTGATATCTGCAATGCAGAATAAAACAAACCCAATTCTGGCGGGAGATGCAGAACACAGTGGCTACTCTGCCATTAAAGCACATTCAAATATTAAAAATTTAGGATATGAGTAGGTATCAGACCTCAATCCTTCGCCTCTTAATGATCCTAGATGTATCTTTGTCCCATATTTGACCAACTGATTGCTTGAGAATATCAGTTTCATCTAGAGCAATTGCATTTGATTTGTACTTCATCTTCGCTTCAGAAGAGCACCCACATTGCAAGCTGAAGTTCCTTCCATGCATACAACACCTTGTTTCAGATGCCAAATTCTCATCTACATCAACTTCTGAGTCATTACAAGCTGCTCCAGATATCGCATCAACTATTTTCAATGCTGAGCCAATTTTGCTGACGGAGGCACTTAATGATTTAGGTGACAGTGATTGTACTGAAAGAACATTAATAAATCTAAGAATCCATCATATAACACTTACCGAAGGGAAAGTAGAGTGCTATTGTTAGAGCAACAACAAATTACTAATTGAAAAACTAAGATGACTAAATCCATATGTTATATTTGAAATTGAAAAACGAATAAATCTTGACACAGAATGGGGGTTTTACCTAAAACAAGAATATTAGAACTACAGTACTTAAACAAAATTTATTAATGATAAAATATATTTTAACCAGTATTTCTCATGTGAAGAACGCCACTGTTCCACGAATCCACAATGTTTCTTGAGTATTAAATGACAATTAACAACTAGCATGAATATCGATTATATATCAATATACTTTGGAATTACAATCTTTGTATAAGCTTGAAATCAATGAAAAATAGCCTTATGGCTTCCTTTTAAACTTTCTCTTGTTTTTTCTAAGTAATCAGAAGGAAGATATCTATCTCAAATAGTTCATCTCTTTCTTAGATGAGTACGTCCTATACACACCTTGTGTAGGTTTCATATAGCAGATTGTTACCTAACCAAAGCCCTTTAACTAGTTTAGACAGACAACTGTAAATCCATTGTTCATGTTCAAAATAGCCGACGGACTGGAGCTCAGATAACGTGGTATGTGGAAATCAGTTACCTCCTTACTGGTTTTTGGTATTTGTTGGTTTTGGATATATAGGCTGGAAACCTGAGGGTGCGGGCTACTAGCCCAAAGGACGATTAAGTTCGTCATCTCTCTGGTACAACAACGCCATTGTACTCACTCCGACTGGTATTAGAGCTCGTGTTTTTCCTGCCCAAGGTGGTAAATTGTGGTGTTATCTTTCTTTTGGCTTACAAAGAGAAAACAATTTCAACTCCATGACTTCAACTTCATCTTCTTCAACTACTTCTACAACACTTTCCCCAGTTTCTTTATCTTCAACTCTTTCTCTTCCAAAAGCCTGTACTAAACACGCAGCCTCAAAAATAGAAAATATAATAGAATATTCATATATTCCCGAATCTGCCCAAATTTCTGAGTCCTTCATGCCTTTAATCAATTCTTATCATTTGTATAAATGAGGAAATTCCTTCACCTGAGGAATTAAAATTCTCATCCATACAAATAGACCAGCTCCTAAAGAATATGTCTAGTCTTCTAGACTTGACCAATGTACTTTACAAGCAACTCAAGCGAAGCAGTATGTTACTCTTGAAATTCCACCAGACTTAATTGCTCAGCGGAAACGTGAATGATATACTCACCTTCATCTTGGAGGTGATCGTTTGATCTTAACTTTGCATGGCCGTAAAGGTTTACCTATTACAGCCAGACTTGCTTTGCGAGACACCAGATTCAAGGACTACCAATATACTGTCATCGGTACCGTCTTGACAACTTTACACGCAAGAAGTGTTCTCCTCACTTTCTACCCCAACTTCAATCTGTCTCTCAAAGACGAAAACTTTCCTACCACTCTGAAGGTTCAAATACAGATTCAATGGTGGTAGCCGAGAATGCTCCCACGTCCGATCGATGGCAAAATGATCTCCCCAGTGGCAGTGGTTTGTTGGAAATGGAAGATGGCGAGGTGGGGAACAAATCCCAGCCGGTGGTGCTGCCCAATTCCAGAAAAATCAATGGGGGCAGAAACGGGTTTTGGCTGCGACCTTTCAAACTTGATCGCCAGCATTCCGACTGGTTTCAGGTGACAAGGATGGCGGGGATAAGATGGCCAGTTCACAAGCTTTGATTGGGCACCTTGCACGGCCAGTAAGGTGGCCGGAATAGCGAGATCTGACCGGGTCGAGTCGGGTCAAATGGGTAAAACCCGATTCCATCTCTCTCTTTTTCTCTCTCTCGTTTCTCACCTCTTTCTCTTTCTTTCTCTCTCCTTTTCTTTTATATAGGGATTGGGTAAAATGGTAAAATGGCTGGGGTGGGGTATTACAATTACACTCTCACAATTGCATGAAAAACTAATCTCTCTCTCTCTCTATATCTTTATTGAATTTAGGTACAATATATATATTGGTTTTTGGCCATAATTACCCTCATTCAGAATTAGAAACAAATCCTAATCCAAAATCAAATCAGAATCCCAATCTAAACAAATAAGGAAAGAATCCTAATTAAATCAGAATCCTAATCTAATAGCTTAAATGACTAAATAAATAACGGATTTGCTGCCTCTTTTTAGAAACAGAAAAGTATCTAGAAAGAATAATAGTACATCTTTGATTTGCTGCCTCTTTTAAAACAGGAAAGTATTCGGAAAATATGGTAGCATATCTTCCCGCCATATTGTGCACGCCAACTTGTTAATTTTATGGAATTAATTATGCAGAACAATCAAGAGCTTGAATCACAGATTTATTGGTCTGAACAACTTGTGAGATTCCTTCAATGGGCCACCACGCATTTGATTGATCCAAAGTTGCTTGAATCAGCCCATTAAATGCTTCTTTGAATTTCCTTGCACGAGCTCTTGTAACGGGTCCAACGGGAACTTGGATAGGATCTAAATAAAACTTATTCCACGTATTTGTGCCATCCTTATCCTCAATCTCATCAATGATAGAGCAAGATTTTTTTTACATTGTATCTAAGAGAATCCTTAGTTCAGGCTGACGATGTAAAGTCACTTAATCATTATCAAACCGACTACAATCTATTTCTTTTCACGAGGATCCCACTAGAGTGCCATATAATTCTAATAGGCCATGGACTATATTAGAATCATTCTTAACGAGTACAAAAGAAGTGATCCCTTTTTTTCATTGGGTCTGGGTAAAGAATGAAGATCTTAAGAGACTGATCCAATAGAACAACACCAAAGATGAAGAAATATCATTCATTAAGTGATGCTCTAAATTTGAAGTACCATTTGTACAAATAAGAATCCTTTTCATGAAATGTGGTGTGTTGTTAGGGTACACCAAATTTAAAACCTTATTAATAATATAAATAACTAGTATAGAGCAAGTAAGGATCAATCCCACGAAGACTATGTTAGTTTTATTTATTATCAACTCTAAAACAACGACTTAATATAAAATAATAATAATAATAATATCAACTATAAATAAACTGGGTTTTGTGAATTTTAATTAAATAATAATTTAATAAAAACTCTAATTAAAGTAGAAATAAATAATAATAATAATAATAGAAACTTTGGTCAAAGAATCATTCGCTACCACCAAACATGCTCATTATGTCAATTCTATCATCAATTTTCATTGAAACTATCAACCGTAGACAACAATAAGCTCTGTTAATCTTTATCTATCCTTACTGAGTCGTTTGGCAAAACAAGCTCTTCACTTAATCTCTAACCATTAAATAATTTAGAACAAGCTCTCTAAATTTAAGATAACTGAAGCATTAAGCAGAGAAATATATTAGGTTAATTATTTAACCTAGATTATGCTCTCCAATTGAAATCATGGATTCCAATATGCTACTAATGACTAAAATATCAAGACAATTACGGATCAAGAATTTTAATCTAGCAATAGAATTTATTCATGCCCTATCTAATTGGACACTTAAATAAGTCAAGAATAAAGTCATAAACATTAATAACAGAAGAACATTGATGTGATCCAAAGTGTTCAGAGCATTAAAGATCCGTTGCTTGTTCCAGAAAGGCCAATTACGAGAGCACGAGCTAAGAAGATCAAGGAAACAATGCAAGGATTTATTCAAGCTACTTTGGATGACTTTAATTCAAATTCAATTTGCAAGAGTTCAATATTCAAGATGGGTTTGAATGAGGAGGAACCAGCCTTGGTGCGCTTGATTCGAGCTAACGAGGTGGCGAGCATCGGAGAGAATGATTTTTGAAGTACAATAAGGGCCAGAAGAGCAATTATAAATTTGTAGATACATTCTTTACGTCGAGAGCTTCGAAATGGTATATTGTGAGTCAAAATCCGACATCATATGACCAAGTTATGTCCCGTTTAAAATAAGTGGCTTTGTAGGCCAAGGCCCTGTGGGTCCAGGTTTTTAATTTTAGGGTTTTCTCTAATTTTTAAGTTAAATTAGGGTTAGTCACCTTATATAAACACTTCTTTATGTTATTTTGAAAGGACTTTTGACATTATTGAGTTTAATATCATTGAGAGGATTTTTTCAACTTATTCTTGAGCCACCTAGATTAGGTGCAGAACATAACCTTTCTTTAAGAGTAATGAATGCTTTATCTTGTTCAACACTCCAAGTAAATGTAACATTCTTTTTAACAACAGTAATAGGTGCGACAATAGTGCTAAAATCCTTAACAAATCACCGATAAAAACTAGCTAAACCATGAAAGTTCCTTACCTCAATGATGCTCTTGGGCGTTGGCCACTCCCTAATAGCCTTAGCCTTTTCTTGATCCATCTCTATACCATTTGTACCAACAACAAAACCAAGAAAAACAACTTTCTTTATGCAAAAAGAACATTTCTTAAAATTAGCATACAACTTTGCTTTCCTCAAAACATCTAACACACATCGCAAATGAGCATAAGTCTTGCTGTACACTAGAATATCATCAAAATAAACAACAACAAACTGACCTATAAATGCACGCAACACATGATTCGTTAATCTCATAAAAGTACTAGGTGCATTAGTAAGACCAAAAGGCATGACTAACCATTCATACAATCCATATTTGGTCTTAAAGGTAGTTTTCCATTCATCACCTTCTCTCATGTGAATTTGGTGATAGCCACTTTTTAAATCAATTTTAGAAAATAAACAAGCTCCGTGCAATTCATCCAGCATATCATCTAACCTAGGAATGGGATGGCGATACTTTACCGTAATATTATTGATGGCTCAGCAATCAACACACACTCTCAAATTCCCATCCTTCTTTGGTACTAGTAGCACTGGTACTGCACATGGGCTCATGCTCTCTCTCACGTACCCTTTACTCATCAGCTCTATAACTTGCCTTTGAAGCTCTTTGGTCTCCTCGGGATTACTTCTATAGGCTAGCCTATTCGGTATGACAGCTCCTGGTACGAAATCTATTTGATGCTCAATGCCTCTAATGGGTGGTAAGCCAATAGGCATTTCCTCGGGAAACACATCTTCAAACTCCTGTAACAAAGAAGTAACAACACTAGAAAGAGAAGGATTAATGTCATCAAAGGTTAGATATGATTCTTTGAACACGAGCAAAACCATGAAATGGCTTGCTTTATATGCTTTCCTAATCTCACCCACTCCTGCAAAGAAGTTCTTTTTCACTCTTCCATCTTTCTCACTCTTTTCTTTTCTCTCACTTTTAGCACTCTCTTTCTTTTTCTTCTCATAACTCTCGACCTCACTCTTTTTATTTTGTCTTTCTTTTTCCCTCATCTTTATTTAGTCCTCGTAGACCTCTTTTGGTGTTAAAGGAACAAGTGTCACGGTTCTCCCATTTTTGACAAAGCTATATCTATTCCTAAACCCATCATGTGTCACCTTCCTATCATACTGCCATGGCCTTCCCAATAATAAATGCCCAGCATGCATAGGAACTAAGTCACAAAGCACCTCATCAATATACTTTCTAATAGTAAATGTTACCAATACTTGCTTATTAACTTTGACCTCTCCACAATCATTTAACCACTGCAATCTATAAGGCCTGGGATGCGTTAACAAGGGTAACCTAACTTTTCTACAAGGGTAGTACTAGTTACATTGGTGCAACTCCCACCATCTATTATCATACTACACACCGTATTATTCACAATGCATCTAGTATGGAAGATTTTCTCTCTCTGCTGCTCCATGTCATCAACACTCATTTGTGTACTCAAAGCACGCCTAGCAACTAGGGTGGTTCAGTCTTGATACCATCATGTCTTCTCTCATTATTACTCTACTTCGGTTTCCATGGATTTGAAGAAACCGAAGAATATCTAGCTGTACCCTTCCTCTTAAATTGTCTCTCCACCTTTATAGCCATGTGGACCATATCCTCCAACTCCACATAATGTTGTAGCTCCACTACATTGGCAATATCTTTATTTAACCAGTAAAAAATCGTTCCATTGTAGCTTCCCTATCTTCCTCTACATTAGCCCTAATCATAGCAATCTCCATCTCTTTATGGTAATCCTCTACACTCTTCGATCCTTGGGTAAGGCTTTGTAGCTTAAGATAAAGATCCCTATAGTAATGATTAGGAATGAAACGCTTCCTCATAATAATAATAATCATATTTGGTGATCTCCTTTGTTTTCTTGGTTTTGTTATTCTTATTTTCTGTATTCTTGTTCGTTTATTTCTTTTTCTTTTCTTGCTCTTGGACTGTGATTGTTAGAGGGATTATACTTTGGCACTTTCCCTTGATTGAGTTATTAGTTCCTAAAGAACTTAACTGAGAAAATATAAGAGTGGTAAAAGGCAAGAGAGTGTGAGCACAGCTTCGGGTAAAAGCCTATATGAGTGTAAACACGAGTGGAGTGACATCACGAGTGTAAACACGTGAGGGCTTGTGAGGTTTATTACTACTTTTCTATTTTGCTAACATCTCTTTGCAGCTTCAAATAACTAATATGGATGATAAAAGTGAGGCGCAACCTTCCACGGTAGACCTTACTTTCACTTTGAAGGCAATGCACCAAGCATTTGAGAAGATGAATATGAGGTTTGATGAGATAGGAAGCCAGTTGAGGCAACATGGAGCTGCCATTGAGGGTATTCAGAAGGAGCAAACTAGTAGAGAGCATAAAAGGGCTAGACATGATGAAGCAAGACATAATGGGAAAAATAATAGGCATAGATATGAGCCTATAGATGAGTATGAGGTAGAAAATGAAATTTGGGAAGGTGATGGTGATGATCGAGCATCCGAAATAGAAAGGGATAGAGTGAGATATAGAAGAGGTAGACAAGAGAGGGGGTATAGGAGAGATGAGGAGGATAGAGATTTAGGCAAAATCAAAGTGACTATTCCTTCGTTTCAAGGAAGGAGTAATCCAGAGGCTTACTTGGAGTGGGAAAAGAAGGTTGAGTTGATCTTTGATTGTCACAATTATTCAGAGGAGAAAAAGGTAAAGGGTGAATAATAGGAGGAGGAATCGAGAAAGGCCTATAGCTACATGGGGAGAGTTGAGGGCGCTTATGAGGAAGCGGTTCATTCCTAATCAATACTATAGGGATCTTTATCTTAAGCTAAAAAGCCTTACCCAAGGATCGAAGAGTGTAGAGGATTACCGAAAAGAGATGGAGATTGCTATGATTAGGGCTAATATAGAGGAAGATAGGGAAGCTAAAATGGCACGATTTTTGACCGGATTGAATAAAGATATTGCCAATGTAGTGGAGCTACAGCATTATGTGGAGTTGGAGAATATGACATGGCTATGAAGGTGGAGAAGCAATTAAAGAGAAAGGGTACCGTAAGGTATACTTCGACTTCTTCAAATCCATGGAAACCGAAGTGGAGTAATAATGAGAGACGACATGAAGGTATCAAGACTGAACCACCTAAGGCAAAAGAAGATTTCAGTATAAAAAAAAAAATCTAAGGCTGAATCTCAACCATTTAAGAATCGGGACATCAAGTGCTTCAAGTGTTTGGGTTCTAGACACATTGCTTCTCAGTGCCCAAATAAGAGAGTTATGGTGATGCAAGATAGTGGAGAATTAGTGAGTGAGAGTGAGAGTGAGAGTGATGGTGGGGAGATGCCAAAGTTGATTGATGCTAGTGATGATGATGAAGTAGAATACCCTGTAAAAGGGGAATCCTTAATTGCTAGGTGTGCTTTGAGTACACAAATGAGTGTTGATGACATGGAGCAGCAGAGAGAGAACATCTTCCATACTAGATGCATTGTGAATAATAAGGTGTGTAGTATGATAATAGATGGTGGGAGTTGTACCAATGTAGCTAGTACTACCCTTATAGAGAAGTTAGGGTTACCCTTGCTAACGCATCCCAGGCCTTACAGATTGTAGTGGTTAAATTGGTATGATAGGAAGGTGACACATGATGGGTTTAAGAATAGATATAGCTTTGTCAAAAATGGGAGAATCGTGACGCTTGTTCCTTTAACACCAAAAGAGGTCTATTAGGACCAAATAAAGATGAGGGAAAAAGAAAGACAAAATAAAAAGAGTGAGGTCGAGTGTTATGAGAGGAAAAAGGAAGAGAGTAAGGCTAAAAGTGAGAGAAAAGAAAAGAGTGAGAAAGAGGGAAGAGTGAAAAAGAACTTCTTTGCAGGAGTGGGTGAGATTAGGAAAGCATATGAAGCAAGCCATTTCATGGTTTTCCTCGTGTTTAAAGAATCATATCTAAACTTTGATGACATTAATCCTTCTCTTCCTAGTGTTGTTACTTATTTGTTACAGGAGTTTTTGATACAATTAAAGAGCCAAAGTAAGTGAATCAAAAGCATGCTACTTGGATGGAGTACATTGAGACATTTTCCTATGTCATTCGGTATAAACAAGGTAAAGAGAACATATTTGCCTATGTATTATCTCGGAGGTATGTGCTTCTTAATTCTTTGAGTGCCAATGCCAATGATTCTTATTTTATTGATGTGTTTGCCACATGTGATAAAGAATCATTCGGTAAATTTTATAAGCATGATGGTTATTTGTTTAGGAAAAACAAGCTTTGTGTGCGTAATAGTTCTATGCGTGAGTTGCTAGTGAGAGAGGCACATAGTGGTGGCTTGATGGGCCATATTGGGGTTAAGAAAACCTTAGAAACATTGCATGAGCATTTTTATTGGCCTAAGATGAAAAAAGATGTCATTCGCATTTGTAATAGATGCATTGCATGTAGAAGGGCCAAGTCTAAGGTTTTACTGCATGGTTTGTATACGCCTTTGCCAGTTCCTAGCGAGCCTTGGGTGGATATTTCTATGAATTTTGTTTTAGGGCTACCTAGGACTCGAAAGGGAATAGATTCCATTTTCGTGATCGTAGATAGATTTAGCAAGATGCCACATTTCATTCCATGTCATAAGTCAGATGATGCCACCAATATAGCTAATTTGTTCTTCAGGGAGGTAGTGCGACTCCATGGTGTTCCTAAGAGTATTGTTTCGGATAGAGACACTAAGCTCCTCAGTCACTTTTGGAAGGTGTTATGGGGTAAGTTAGGTCCTAAACTTCTGTTTTCTACAACTTGTCACCCTCAGACTGATGGCCAAACTGAAGTGGTCAATAGAACTTTATCTCAGCTTTTACGCACTATTATTCATAAGAATTTGAAGTCTTGGGAAGACTGTTTGCCATTTATAAAGTTTGCATATAATAGGAGCATTCATTCTTCTACTTCTTATTCTCCATTTGAGATTGTTTATGGTTTTAATCCATTGACTCCAATGGATTTGATTCCTTTCCCCGTTGATGCGAGAGCTAGCTTGTATGGTCAAAAGAAAGTGGAGTTGGTAAAGTCTGTTCATGAGAAAAAGCGGCTTCACATTGCGAAGAAGAATGAGCAGTACGCTACTCAAGCTAATAAGGGTAAGAAACGTATGATTTTTGAACTTGGCGATTGGGTTCACATGCGGAAGGAGAGGTTTCCAACCAAGAGGAAATCTAAGTTGCACCCTTGAGGAGATGGTCTATTTCAAATTCTTGAGCGTATTAATGACAACGCTTATAAAGTGGATCTTCCAGGTGAGTATAACGTGTCCGCTACCTTTAATGTTTCTGATCTTTCTCCCTTTGATGCAGGTTCAGATTCGAGGACGAATCCTTTTGAAGAGAGGGGGAATGATGTGATCCAGAGTGCTCAGAGCATTAAAGATCCGTTGCTGGTTCCAGAAGGGCCAATTACGAGAGCACGAGCAAAGAAGATTAAGGAAGCAATGCAACGATTTATTCAAGCTACTTTGGATGACTTCAATTCAAATTCAATTTGCAAGAGTCCAATATTCAAGATGGGCTTGAATGAGGAAGAACCAGCCTTGGTACACTCGATTCAAGCTAACGAGGTGGTGAGCATCGGAGAGGATGATTTTTGAAGTATAATAAGGGCCAGAAGAGCAATTCTAAATATGTAAATTCATTCCTTACGTCGAGAGCTTCGAAATGATATATTGTGGGTCAAAATCCGACATCATATGATCAAGTTATGGCCCGTTTAACGTAAGTGGCTTTGCAGGCCAAGGCCCTGCGGGTCCAGGTTTTTAATTTTAGGCTTTTCTCTTATTTTTAAATTAGATTAGGGTTAGCCACCTTATATAAACACTCCTTTATGTTATTTTGAAGAGACTTTTGACATTATTGAGTTTAATATCATTGAGAGGATTTTCTCAACTTGTTCTTGAAAGAACTTTTGACTTATCAAAATCTTTTATCCGAATTCTGATCATATTGGCTTTCTTGGGTTCTTGTCAATCTAGTTGTGGGTTTTTCTAGCTTTATCTGGAAGGGTTCTCATCAAACTGGGCATTTATTATTGGGGAGGCCATGGCAGTATGATAGGAAGGTGACACATGATGAGTTTAGGAATAGATATAGCTTTGTCAAAAATAGAAAAACACCAAAAGAGGTCTACGAGGACCAAATAAAGATGATGGAAAAAGAAAGACAATATAAAAAGAGTGAGGTCGAGAGTTATGAGAAGAAAAAGAAAGAGAGTGAGACTAAAAGTGAGAGAAAAGAAAAGAGTGAGAAAGAGGGAAGAGTGAAAAAGAACTTCTTTGCAGGAGTGGGTGAGATTAAGAAAGCATATAAAGTAAGCCATTTCATGGTTTTACTCGTGTTCAAATAATCATATCTAACCTTTGATGACATTAATCCTTCTTCTTCTAGTGTTGTTACTTCTTTGTTACAGGAAATGCGTATTGGCTTACCACCCATTAGAGGCATTAAGCATCAAATAGATTTCGTACTAGGAGCTGTCATACCCAATAGGCCAGCCTATAGAAGTAATCCCGAGGAAACCAAAGAGCTTTAAAGGCAAGTTATAGAGCTGATGAGTAAGGGGTACGTGAGAGAAAGCATGAGCCCATGTGCAGTATCAGTGCGACTAGTACCAAAGAAGGATGGGAATTGGAGAATGTGTGTTGATTGCCGAGCCATCAATAATATTACGGTAAAGTATCACCATCCCATTCCTAGGTTAGATGATATGCTGGATGAATTGCATGGAACTTGTTTATTTTCTGAAATTGATTTAAAAAGTGGCTATCACCAAATTCGCATGAGAGAAGGTGATGAATGGAAAACTGCCTTTAAGACCAAATATAGATTGTATGAATGGTTAGTTATGCCTTTTGGTCTTACTAATGCACCTAGTACTTTTATGAGATTAATGAATCATGTGTTGCGTGCATTTATAGGTCAGTTTGTTGTTGTTTATTTTGATGATATTCTAGTGTACAGCAAGACTTATGCTGAGCATATTGCACATTTGTATGCTAATTTTAATTTTTCTTGGTTTTGTTGTTGGTACAAATGGTATAGAGATGGATCAAGAAAAGGTTAAAGCTATTAGGGAGTGGCCAACGCCTAAGAGCATTACTGAGGTAAGGAGCTTTCATGGTTTAGGTAGTTTTTGTCGGCGATTTGTTAAGGATTTTAGCACTATTGCCGCACCTCTTACTGATGTTGTTAAAAAGAATGTTGCATTTACTTGGAGTGTTGAACAAGATAAAGCATTCATTGCTCTTAAAGAAAGGTTATGTTCTGCACCTATTCTAGCATTACCTAATTTTAATTGTACTTTTGAGATTGAGTGTGATGCCTTAGAAATAGGTATTGGAGCTGTTTTGATGCAGGATTGAAGGCCCATTACTTATTTTAGTGAGAAGTTGACTGGAGCAGCCTTGAGATACCCTTCCTATGATAAGGAGCTCTACATGCTTGTGAGGGCCTTGGAAACTTGGCAACATTACTTATGGCCTAAGGAGTTTGTGATACACACAAATCATGAATCCTTAAAGCATCTAAAGAGTCACTGTAAGTTGAATCGAAGGCATGCTACTTGGATGGTCAGATTCATCTATCTTTATTGTTTTTTTTCTCATTCTTATTTGAGATTTTTCATTCTTGTTCTAGCAAAAAAAAAAAAAAAAACCGTGAACAGTGCGCATAAACAGTGCCGCATGAACAGTACTGCATGAACAGTATCACATGAATAGTATTTTTAGGGTTTTCTTATATCAATTTTGCATCCTTGTGGTTTCTTTCCTTAAATCCATAAATTTTACCTTTTCCCCTAAATTCATTCAAATTTCAATTAATTAGGGATTACAAAAAAAAAAAAAAAAAGAGCAAAAAAAAAAAAAAATTGATTAAAAAAAAAAATCACATTAATAACAATCATATTGGGTGATCTCCTTTGTTTTCTTAGTTTTGTTATTCTTGTTTCCTATATTCTTGTTCGTTTATTTCCTTTTTCCTTTTTCTTGTTTCTTGAACTGTGATTGTTAGAAAGATTATACTTTGGTACTTTCCCTTGATTGAGTTATTAGTTCCTAAAGAACTTGACTGAGAAAATATAAGAGTGGTAAAAGGCAAGAGTGTGTGAGCACAGCTTCGGGTAAAAGCCTATTTGAGTGTAAACACGAGTGGAGTGACATCGCGAGTGTAAACACGTGAGGCTTGTGAGGTTTATTGTTGTTTTTCTATTTTGCTAACATCTCTTTGCAGATTCAAATAACTAATATGGATGATAAAAGTGAGGCGCAACCTTCTACGGTAGACTTTACTTTCACTTTGAAGGCAATGCACCAGGCATTTGAGAAGATGAATGCGAGGTTTGATGAGATGGGAAGCCAGTTGAGGCAACATGGAGCTGCCATTGAGGGTATTCAGAAGGAGCAAACTAGTAGAGAGCGTAACAGGGCTGGACATGATGAAGCAAGACATAATGGGAAAAATAATAGGCATAGATATGAGCCTATAGATGAGTATGAGGCAGAGAATGAAATTTGGGAAGATGATGGTGATGATCGAGCATCCGAAATAGAAAGGGATAGAGTAAGTTATAGAAGAGGTAGACAAGAGAGGGGGTATAGGAGAGATGAGGAGGATAGAGATTTAGGCAAAATCAAAGTGACTATTCCTTCGTTTCAAGGAAGGAGTAATCCAGAGGCTTACTTGGAGTGGGAAAAGAAGGTTGAGTTGATCTTTGATTGTCACAATTATTCAGAGGAGAAAAAGGTAAAGCTAGCAGTTATTGAATTCACTGACTATGCTATTATTTGGTAGGATCAATTGGTGAATAATAGGAGGAGGAATCGAGAAAGGCCTATAGCTACATGGGGAGAGTTGAGGACGCTTATGAGGAAGCGGTTCATTCCAAATCATTACTATAGGTATCTTTATCTTAAGCTACAAAGCCTTACCCAAGGATCGATGAGTGTAGAGGATTACCACAAAGAGATGGAGATCGCTATGATTAGGGCTAATGTAGAGGAAGATAGAGAAGATACAATGGCACGATTTTTGACCGGATTGAATAAAGATATTGCCAATGTAGTGGAGCTACAGCATTATGTGGAGTTGGAGGATATGGTCCACATGGCTATGAAGGTGGAGAGGCAATTAAAGAGCAAGGGTACAGTAAGGTATATTTCAGCTTCTTCAAATCCATGGAAACCGAAGTGGAGTAATAATGAGGGACGACATGAAGTATCAAGACTGAACCACCTAAGGCAAAAGAAGATTTCAGTATAAAAAAACAAATCTAAGGCTGAATCTCAATCACCGAAGAATCGGGATATCAGGTGCTTTAAGTGTTTGGGTTTTGGACACATTGCTTCTCAGTGCCCAAATAAGAGAGTTATGGTGATGCAAGATAGTGGAGAATTAGTGAGTGAGAGTGAGAGTGATGGTGGGGAGATGCCAGCGTTGATTGATGCTAGTGATGATGATGAAGTAGAATACCCTGCGAAAGGTGAATCCCTAGTTGCTAGGCGTGCTTTGAGTACACAAATGAGTGTTGATGACATGGAGCAGCAGAGAGAGAACATCTTCCATACTAGATGCATTGTGAATAATAAGGTGTGTAGTATGATAATAGATGGTGGGAGTTGCACCAATGTAGTTAGTACTACCCTTGTAGAGAAGTTAGGGTTACCCTTGCTAACGCATCCCAGGCCTTATAGATTGTAGTGGTTAAATGATTGTGGAGAGGTCAAAGTTAATAAGCAAGTATTGGTAACATTTACTATTGGAAAGTATAGTGATGAGGTGCTTTGTGACGTAGTTCCTATGCATGCTGGGCATTTATTATTGGGAAGGCCATGGCAGTATGATAGGAAGGTGACACATGATGGGTTTAGGAATAGATATAGCTTTGTCAAAAATGGGAGAACCGTGATGCTTGTTCCTTTAACACCAAAAGACGTCTACGAGGACCAAATAAAGATGAGGGAAAAAGAAAGACAATATAAAAAGAGTGAGGTCGAGAGTTATGAGAAGAAAAAGAAAGAGAGTGAGGCTAAAAGTGAGAGAAAAGAAAAGAGTGAGAAAGAGGGAAGAGTGAGAAAGAACTTCTTTGCAGGAGTGAGTGAGATTAGGAGAGCATATAAAGCAAGTCATTTCATGGTTTTGCTCGTGTTCAAAGAATCATATCTAACCTTTGATGACATTAATCCTTCTCTTTCTAGTGTTGTTACTTCTTTGTTACAGGAGTTTGAAGATGTGTTTCCGGAGGAAATGCCTATTGGCTTACCACCCATCAGAGGCATTGAGCATCAAATAGATTTCGTACCAGGAGCTGTCATACCCAATAGGCCAGCCTATAGAAGTAATCCCGAGGAGACCAAAGAGCTCCAAAGGTAAGTTATAGAGTTGATGAGCAAGGGGTACGTGAGAGAGAGCATGAGCCCATGTGCAGTACCAGTACTACTAGTACCAAAGAAGGATGGGAATTGGAGAATGTGTGTTGATTGCTGAGCCATCAATAATATTACGGTAAAATATCGCCATCCCATTCCTAGGTTAGATGATATGTTGGATGAGTTGCATGGAGCTTGTTTATTTTCTAAAATTGATTTAAAAAGTGGCTATCACCAAATTCGCATGAGAGAAGGTGATGAATGGAAAACTGCCTTTAAGACCAAATATGGATTGTATGAATGGTTAGTTATGCCTTTTGGTCTTACTAATGCACCTAGTACTTTTATGAGATTAATGAATCATGTGTTGCGTGCATTTATAGGTCAGTTTGTTGTTGTTTATTTTGATGATATTCTAGTGTACAGTAAGACTTTAGAAGAGCATATTGCACATTTGCGATGTGTGCTAGATATTTTGAGCCAAGAAAGTTGTATGCTAGTTATAAGAAATGTTCTTTTTGCATGGAGAAAGTTGTTTTTCTTTGCTTTATTGTTGATGCTAGAGCTAGCTTGGATGGTCAAAAGAAAGCGGAGTTGGTAAAGTCCATTTTTGAGAAAGTGCGGCTTCACATTAAGAAGAAGAATGAGCTAGCGTGTGATTTTTGAACCTGGCGATTGGTTTTGGGTTCACATGCGTAAGAAGAGGTTTCCAGCCCAGAGGAAATCTAAGTTGCACCCTCGAAGAGATGGTCCATTTCAGATTCTTGAGCGTATTAATGACAAGGCTTATAAAGTGGATCTTCCAGGTGAGTATAACGTGTCCGCTACATTTAATGTTTCTGATCTTTCTCCCTTTGATGCAGGTTCAGATTCGAGGACGAATCCTTTTGAGGAGAGGGGGAATGATGTGATCCAGAGTGCTCAGAGCATTAAAGATCCGTTGCTTATTCCAGAAGGGCCATTTACGAGAGCACGAGCTAAGAAGATCAACGAAGCAATTCAAGGATTTATTCAAGCTACTTTGGATGACTTCAATTCAAGTTTAATTTACAAGAGTCCAATATTCAAGATGGGCTTCCAGCCTTGGTACACTTGATTCGAGCTAGTGAGGTGGCGAGCATCGGAGAGGATGGTTTTTTAAATATAATAAGGGCCAGAAGAGCAATTCTAAATTTATAGATGCATTCCTTACGTCGAGAGCTTCGAAACGGTATATTGTGGGTCAAAATCCGACATCATATGACCAAGTTATGACCCGTTTAAAATAAGTGGCTTTGCAGGCCAAGGCCCTGCGGGTCCTGCAGGTCTTGGTTTTTAATTTTAGGGTTTTTTCTTATTTTTAAGTTAGAGTAGGGTTAGCCACCTTATATAAACACTCTTTTATGTTATTTTGAGGAGACTTTTGACATTATTGAGTTTAATATCATTGAGAGGATTTTCTCAACTTGTTCTTGAAAGAACTTTCGACTTATCAAAGGATTTGCTAACCTTTGTGGCGTCTTGTCTAGCAATCCGGGTTCTTGAGACTTAGCTTCTCAAGGGTTTGGATCTTTTATCTGAATTTTGATCATATTGGCTTTCTTGGGTTTTTGTCAATCTAGTTGTGGGTTTTTCTAGCTTGATCTAGAAGGGTTCTCATCATTTATCTGAATTCTAATCATATTGGCTTTCTTGGGTTCTTGTCAATCTAGTTGTGGGTTTTTCTAGCTTGATTTAGAAGGGTCCTCATCAAACATAAACAATCTCAATTAAAGAAATTGAATGATAGAAAATAAATATTAATTATAGAACATGTCTAGGGTTTTGAATTCACCCTTAACCAAATAGAAAATTGAGCTTGACATAATTAAATTGGGAATAAAAGAGTTGATAAGACCAGTCATGAGGAATAATCCAAGCCGCTAGCTCTGCTCCAATTAAATTCAGGGCTTTTCTCTCTTTATTTTCTTTCTACTACACAATCTGTCTCTTGGGTTTTGTTGTTGTGTGCGGCTGCCTCCCTCTTGAATTTCATCTCCTTTTTTTCCAAAGCCAATGCTTGGCTTTATATAGTGCCCATAGTTGGCCGAATCCTTATTGGATTTGGATTGCTTGGCCGCCAATTATAACCCTTAATTCACAAGGCATGATATTTGACAAGATTCACGTGCATGCCACTTGAAATTCCATTCTTTTTTTTTCTTTTTATTTCCATGTACATGCAATTTGTTTCCTTTGTTATAAATCATGCATGCATATTCGGTCAATTCCAATTTGAAGCAATTGATTTGCTTTCCATAATTGCCATGCCAAAATATTTGCTTCCTTAATTAATCACAATATGTGCCGAATTTGCCATATTTACTTGAACTTGATTTCTTTCTTTATTTATTTCCCTTTCTGATTCTTTTGAGTAGATTTCTTCATGAAAGTTCCGATTTAATTCCTCTTTAACCCCAGAATATACCTAAAATAACAAAATATAAAAATTAAGACAAAAATTAACATAATAAAATATAATTTAATAAACTAACTAAATTAAAAATTAACTAAAATAATTAGAATATTTAATAACAAAACAAGAAAAAGATAGAGAAATTAATAATAAAATATATTAAAAATATGCACTTATCAAATTGAAATTCAAACTTTTGAATGCCGTATTTGACGGCCAAGGTCTCCTTGTAGATAACGTGGTAGTGCTTTTCAGAATCCTTGAATTGACCACTGGCGTGGGCACAGTAGAATTCATGACCATTAATTTCTTCAAGGAGAACAGCTCCCCAGTACTCATCACTAGCATCCGTCTGTAGGATTCGTCGACCGATAGTTGGTATTTTGAGTGGAGGATGCTGTTGTGCGATCTGCTTTAGCTACTGGATAGCTGTTGTCTGAGCTGGTCTCCAAAGAGGGGCAGTCTTTTTTAGCATCAATGAGAGAAGGCTAGTGTATGCTTAATCCTAACATTCTTCCATCTTCTTGTTGGGAAAAACATACTGAGTATTTCAAAGCTACCAATGGCGATATTTTTCATAGCTCTTTGATTACCAACAACCCTCCCTGATAAAGACCTTCTTTTAGGTTTTGATATTCTTCACCAAATGTCCAAATTACAGATCATGGCCACAGGGATTCGGTTCAAACATGATATCACTCGGGGAGAGTACGTACACACGACGAACACATTCGTCCAGACGACCACAACCGTCCAAGATTACCCAAAATCACCAAAACTACCAAATATCAGTAAAGAGATGACTGCTTTCCCGCATACCACGTTATCTTTGCGCTTGTCCGTCGACTTTTTCTTAAACATGAACAGCGTACTCACAGTCGTCGATACTTAACTGATGCAAGGGCTTTGAGTGGGTAATGACTATACTAAACCTACACAAGGTTTTGTGTATAGGACGTACTCAACAAGGATAGAGATGAATAAACTCAGAGAGAGTCTAACTTCTGGAATACTTAGAGAAAACAAGAGAAAGTTTAGAAGAAAGCCATTTATCTTATTTCTTACTTATTTTCATCTTATCTTACAAAAGGGGAGGAGTTTCCTTTATATAGGAAAAGCTCCGTGAAACAAGCCAACAAACTTTAGTGGTGGGACAGGTTCCCTAGCCACTTGATTAAAAACAAACAAAAACTAAAAGTAACTTTAAAAAAGCAATCCAACACGTGGTTGTGGTAGGACAGGATCCCTAGCCACATGATTGCAAACAAACAAAAGTAAAAAGTAGCTTTTGGAAAAGCCACATCATCACAAACAAACAAAAGTCATAAAGTGACTTTATGAAAAGCAAACCAAAACAAGCCAAACCATTACATAAAGTGAGATGGGGACAGGTTCATGATGTCATCTTCACTGTCAGTGTCATCATCACTAACATCAGCTGTCCCAAACATGCTGTGAGTAGAGTCTGGTGGGTATTCTACTGTGTAAGAGGAAGAGCCTGTAGACCGAGGAGGTTGGCAGGACTGAGAGAAGACTGGAGAAAAGTTTTCGTAAGGATCTTGTGAGTCCTGGTACATGATGTTGGTGTAATCTAGGCGTTCTTCTTTCAACAGGAGGCCACTTGGATTTGTACTAGAGGATGGAACTGAGAGGACTTCATGTTGAGGTCCTAGGGAAGTGTGTTGAATATCTGTTGCTGGAGGAGGAACATGATTTAGGTCGAGGAGGAAGTACTTGAGTTCTTGAACAGTGGTAGGGTCATGCTGAAGAGGAAAAGGATGAGGAAGGGTTTTCCATTCATATGCCTAGTCCTGTGTCCAAAATGATTGGGTAACAGGATGTTGGAAATATGCCCTGTGAATAATGAAAACGGAGGTGAACTTGTCTTTTTCATAATCAGAAATCTGAGAGAGATGAAGTCTTTCAGCAATCTATTGGAATTGTCTTCTCCACCAAGGAATGGGGGAGAACCACTCGAACATAGTCCATAAGAGCGAACCTGCAAGTGGTGGACTATTGAGGAGAGCCTGGATTACATGAAAAGGAAATACCAATTTGGTGGCATACAAAGTGGTGAGGCACCAAATGAACCAAAGTTCATCAATGTAATATCCCGTTTGGGATCAATAGTAAAACCGGGTGAGGAAAATATGTTCAGGATGGAAACTGCGAAAACCAGCAGGTTGACCACGGTAGATATTGGTGAAGTAGCGAAATAGAAATTTTTTTGCAAAGTCCTGAATTTGATGAAGGGACTGAAAAGAGAGGTTCATAGGAAAAGTCTTTATAGTACCTGCGGTGGTAGGAAGAGGCGAAGCCATAGCTATGAGAGGGAAGGTAGAAACAGATGTAACCAAGGTGGTAACTGGAAGGGGTCGAGTGAGAAGATCAGGGATAAGAACCATGTTGAATTGTGAAGTCATACTTGACAAACCAATTTTTTAGTCTGAGAAGATGTTTGTTCGATAGCGTCTTGTTTTGGAAGTTCAGTATATTAGGAAAAGCTGAATTATCTAATCGAACTAGAAAGTTATGTCCGATTAAATGAAATTCAAACTTTTGAATGCCGTAGTTGACGGCCAAGGTCTCCTTGTAGATAACGTGGTAGTGCTTTTCAGAATCCTTGAATTGACCACTGGATACCACTTGGGTTTATCCACTCACGTTGAGTACAAAAGACGAACCAATTCGTCCCCATGAACAATATCATCTATTGGGTTACCTAAGACCAACAGAACGACTATATACCAGCAAAGGGGTCTGACTGCTTTCTCGCATACCACGTTATCTTTTCGCCTGTCCGTCGGCTTTTCTTTAAACATGAACAATGTACTCACAGTCGTCGTTTCTCAACTGATGCAAGGGCTTTGGGGTTGGTACCAACTAACTATATGAAACCTACACAAGATTTTATGTATAGAACGTACTCAACCAGGATAAAGATGAACAAACTCAGAGAAGAGTCTAACTTCTGGAATACTTAGAGAAAACAAGAGAAAGTTTAGAAGAAAGCCATTTATCTTATTTCTTACTTATTTTCATTTTATCTATAGGAAAAGCTCCGTGAAACAAACCAACAAACTTTAGTGGTGGGACAGGTTCCCTAGCCACTTGATTAAAAACAAACAAAAACTAAAAGTAACTTTAAAAAAGCAATCCAACACGTGGTTGTGGTAGGACAGGACCCCTAGCCACATGATTGCAAACAAACAAAAGTGAAAAGTAGCTTTTGGAAGAGCCACATTATTACAAACAAACAAAAGTCATAAAGTGACTTTGCAAAGGACTGTGAAAAAGCAAACCTACCAAAGGACAAAGACAAACAACCAAACAACTTTGCATAAAGCAAAGGTGAAAAGCAAAAGCACATGACATGACAAGTGCTCTTTTTCTTCTGCAGGATAGTGGATACTTATCCCCTGAGCAAGCTTTGGTTATGGCGGGTCAAGTAGGTGGGTGACTATGTCTGGTTGTGGCAGATCCATATTTGGCAGAGGTTCGTCAAGGACATCCATGTGCCATGTGGGACCTTCTTCAGGAGGTGGAGGCTGAAACCATAGTTATGAGAGGGAAGGTAGAAACAGATGTAACCAAGGTTGTAATTGGAAGGGGTCGAGTGAGAAGCTCAGGGATTAGGTTCTTATCCCCTTTGATATGCTGAACTGTGGAGTCATACTTGATAAACCAATTTTTTAGTCTGAGAAGATGTATGCCCGGTAGCGTCTTGTTTTTGAAGTTCAGTATATTAGGAAAAGCTGAATTATCTAATCGAACTAGAAAGTTATGTCCGATTAAATGAAATTCAAACTTTTGAATGCCGTATTTGACGGCTAAGGTCTCCTTGTAGATAACGTGGTAGTGCTTTTCAGAGGCGTGGGCACAGTAGAATTCATGACCATTAGTTTCTACAAGGAGAACAGCTCCCCAGTACTCATCACTAGCATCCGTCTGTAGGATTCGTCAACCAACAGTTGGTATTTTGAGTGGAGGAGGCTGTTGTGCAATCTGCTTTAGCTGCTGGACAGCTGTTGTCTGAGCTGATCCCAAAGGAGGGGCAGTCTCTTTTAGCATCAATGAGAGAGGGCTAGTGTAGACCGCAACATGTGGTAAAAAGTCACGGAGGTAGTTGATGATGCCTAGAAATTGCTGCAGTTGTTTTCTTATGAGATTGTGATCTGGAAAGTGTAACAGTTCTTGGGCGATATAGGGCCCAGGATGATACTTCCATCTTTTAAGATCATACCAAGAAATTCAACTGATGTCTGGCCTAAAGTGCTTTTTGTTGCCGATAACATAATGCCATATTGATCCACAATCTGGTAAAACGTGGAAAGTAACTCTATGTGTGTCTCGTGATCAGTAGAAAACAAAAGGATGTCATCTATGTAGATAAGAGCATGGTGGAGGATAGGCTCGAAGATCCATGTCATCGCTTTTTGAAAAAGCGTGGGTGCCACTTTAAGACCGAAAGGCATTACCGTCCACTGGTAATGAGCATTAGGGATACAGAAAGCTGTTTTGTATCTCTCTGATGGGTGAATGCCAAGTTGCCAAAATCCGGCCTCGAGATCAAACTTGGAAAAAATCTTTGCATCTCGGATGTGGACAAATAAGGATTGGATTTTTGGGAGAGGAAACTTGTCATCAGATAGAAAACAATTTAAAGGCTAGTAGTCTATCACAAGTCTCTTTTTACCCCGAACTATTTCTGACTGCTTCCACATAAAAGGCTTGGCAAGCCTAATTTGAAGTTGTGGGCTCAATTAACCCTTGTGACAAAAGCTGGCTGCATTCATCTTGGGCTAACTTGAGGTCAGTGGGAGTCATCCCTGGATGAGTAGCCTTAGTAGGATTGACATCTTATTAAGCTTCCACTAAGGAAAAGGATGAATAAACTGACTATGATTTTCAGGACAGAAAGGCATAAACTTTTCTTGGAAAGTTTGATATGGGGGTTGTGTGCATGAAAGAGTATACAGTTTAAGGGTGTCAGTGTATGGAAGAAACATATGTTTAAACCGAATCCCTGTGGCCATAATTTGTAATTTGGACATTTGGTGGAGAATATCATAACCTATGAGAAGGTCTTTATCAGGAAGGGTTGAACCAAAAACTTTTGTCCAAAGAACACAATTTTGGAAGAATTGAATACCAATGGGTTGTTTGGTAATCAAAGAGGTATGAAAAATATCGCCATTGGCAGCCTTGAAATACTCAGTATGTTTTTCCCAACAAGAAGATGGAAGAATGTTAGGATTAAGCATACTTTTTTGGGCACCAGTGTCAATAAATCCAATAAGAGGTTTAGGTTTAGCAAACCTGGAAGAAAGGATTTGAATGCGGATTGATGGAATAGGTGCTTTTCCACTGGTGGATGCCATGAACTGTGTCTTCAATTGGAAGTGCATGAGTTGAATCATTGCTGATGGCAAAGGTAGTTTGCTCATCATACTCATTCTGTTATGTAAAAACAGATTCAACATCTTCGGAGTCAGATAACATTGATGCTTGTTGAAGGTGTTGAATAAGACGCATAGCTTTATCCTGATTGTGAGGACAATTCTTTGCAAAATGACCTCGCTTTTTGAAAATGAAGCAGCGAGAATCTTTAGTTTTGTGCTTATGGGACGGATCCTTCTTTCTGAAAAAGCGGTAGGGCTTCTGCTTGTTGAACTGGATCTGGACCGTCCGTACTGAAACTTTCTGAAGTGAGCCGTCTTTTTAGAGGGACAGTGACAATCTTTTTTGGACTTGCATTTGATCTTGAGGTAAGGCTTCTTGCAAGCAGTCTGAAATGGTTGTTTGTTGTCAATGAGATCTCTCAAAAACTCTTTTTGCTCACATAGTCGTTCAAGAGCATTAACGACTAATTGATAGATCTTGCTGAGTGATATATCTGCAACATTTAGCTGATTCACAGTGATAAGCCTTTGAAGCTCAGGTTGTAATTCCTTAGGGATAGAAGCGATGAAGAGAGTGGACATATGCTTGTAGTGAAAATCAAGATCTTTCTGCTATAAGGAACAACATTTCATCTGCATGTACTCTCGGCGAGCAAGCTCTGTTGCTGAAGTAGGTTCGCCAATAAATTGATCATAAATTATGCCCAATGCAGTGGACACATCTGGAAACTGAACAAATTGGAGTTGGCGATAAGGACCCATGCTATCAAACCAATCTCGGAGAGAGCCAGTAAACTGAGAACTGAACTCTTGTAGTACTTTAAGAGTTGTGGCCCCTAGTTGAAGCAGTTGAACATTGACCCAGGCTGTAAATTCCTGGAATTGTTCTGGCCATTTGGTGCGTGGAATATCATCAAATGTAAACCAGTGAGAACTCGCTGGTTTTGATGAGTTGTGTGAAGATCCTGTAGAGGCAGCATGGTCGCCATGAGTGGAACCTTCATCATCATCTGGTTCATCAACATAAGGAGGACCAGGAGGAGGAGAACTACTGGAAGGTTCGACCATAAGAAGTCTGGAAATGTCTGCAAATTCTGACTGAGAATCAGAAGAGGTTGCAGGTTCAGTCTCTGTAAGTGCTGAACAGGAGGAATTTGAGGAAGACTCTGAGGAAGTTGGGATAGACTGAGCTGTGGAAGAGGAGTCATCAAACTGAGAAGCAAAAGATTGCTCAGAGTGACTGGCAGAAGATGGTGATGGAGTTTTCATCATGAGCGGAGGTTGAGAAGAATACTGGTAAAGAGGCGCTTTCTGTTTGGGATTTGGAGGATGTGGTGCTGAGGATGAATCAGATTGTGTATCTGAAACATGGGATGGAGTATGTTCTGGAGTTGGAACTGGGCTAAGGGCAGGAGCCTTTTGTGTTTTTGGTGTAGTTCTTTTTAGTCTGGAGGATGACTGAGCTTGAGTTGGGTTAGAGGTATGAGATAGACCAAACATTGGACCCTAGTCAAGAGGCCTGTATAAGGATGGTGTATAGAAAGGTTGGTACGTCTTGAAAGTAGATGGTTGAAAAGGTAGAGGAGCTGACTTAGCCAACTGTGGTTGCTGGAAATGCCTTTCTGCATCTATACGAGCAAGTTCCGCCTTAAGACTGCGAATTTCAGCTTCTTTTTCATTAAACTCGGGACCCCAGATATTATGTTGTATCATAGATCGGAGTTCTTTGTCAAGCTGAATGACTCTGTTGTTCATGTCTACATACATCTTATCTAGCTGAGAGACAATAGAAGTAACTTGCTTGGATATATGTTGAACTTGGGTAGCAACCGCATCTACTTTGGTGTGAATCTGTTCCAGAATAGCATTCTGGGCTCTGGCATTCTGAGTTTGCCAGTTGAGAATAGACTTGAATGGTTTAGGTTCTTCAGGTTGACCAGTAGGAGTAATAGGACCATGCACATAAGGTTTTGTAACAACCTTAGATGTTGGATCCGTGTGTTTGTCAAGGGAAGGAAACTACCTGTTGTAAGTACTGGATAAAGATGAGAACATCATACAGGACTTAATCAAGGGTGGTTGAGGTGAGGAAGACAAGAGGTTCTCTTGTCTGAGGATTTTTAGGCCTTTGGTGTAGATAGGTAAAGGTCGCATAGACTCAAGATGATCAAAAGGAAAAGATTTGACGGGTTTGCAAGTAGCAGGAGTTCTGCTAACCTTTTTCTTTCTGTGATGCTTAAGAGCATCGTCCTCATCATCAGAATAATCATTGAGGCAAGGACAGCCTGGATCACACAGATGGGCTTGAGGAATATCTCATAAGAAATGACCATCAAGTTTGCTAGGATATATTGGATATCCTGTTGGAGTAAAGCTGTGGATGGGAATCTTTTCTTGTGCAGTGGGGACTGCTGTGATCATTGAAGTATAGGAGAAAGAAACTCTGGGTGCTTGCTCTGAGGATGGTGGCTGGAAAGTCATTCTAACCGAGCCGTCTGATCTTTTTTTGAACATAGCATCAGAAGTTTGAAGTGGCTGAGAATTCTGGTGGAACTTCTCATAGTTGGATAGCCATTCGAAAGGCATGAGTTTTAGGAGTTCATGCTTCTGAAGTTGTCTAGGAATCTGAACTATGGAAGGTGTTGTCTCAGTATCTGCTAAGATCATCAAAGCATCATGTGAAGACTGTGCTAATGGAAGATCAAGAGCATGGTTCTGTAATCGGTAGACAAGCTGGTGATGCAGAGTTGCTATCTTAGAAGTGATGATCTGTTTCGCTCCCCGAACCGTACTTGAACCTTCAAGGTTGTAGGAAGGTTGGCATCATTGAGTGACAGATTGAAATTGGGATAGAAAGTGAGTAGAACACTTCCTGCGTGCTGAGTTGTGACGACTGTACCAATAACAACATGTTGATACTCTTTGAAACGAGTATCTAGCAGTGCAAGCCTGGCTGTAACAGGTAGACCTTTACGGCCATGGAGTGTAAGGATGAGTCGAACACCACCAAGATGGAGGTGAGTATACCGTTTTTGTTTCCACTGAACAATTAATTCGGGTGGAATCTCAAGTGTGACATACTGCTCTGCTTGGGAGGTTGATAAAGCACACTGGTCTAGTCAAGAGGACTGGACATATTCTTTTGGAGCAGGTCGATTAGTATGGATGAGAGTTCTAATTCCTCGGGTTAAGGAATTTTCTCTTTTGTATAGATGATAAGGGCTAAGGAAAGGCATAGAAGACTCAGAAATTTGTGCAGATTCGGGAATATAACTATATTCAACAAGGTTTTCTATTTTGGAAGCCAGGTGTTTAGTGCAAGATTTGGGTAAAGATAATGTAGAAGACAGAGAAATAGGAGATAGACCTGTAGGTTGAGATGAAGATGAAGCCATGGTTTGAAAGTTGTTTTCTCTTTTGTATCCAGAAGACAAGAAACTAATCACAAATTATACCACCTCGGGCAGGAAAGAAACGGGGCTCTGATACCACTCGGGGGAGAGTACGTACACACGACAAACACATTCGTCCAGACAACCACAATCGTCCAAGATTACCCAAAACCAGCAAAACTACCAAATATCAGTAAAGAGATGACTGCTTTCCCGCATACCAAGTTAACTTTGCGCCTGTCCGTCGGCTTTTTCTTAAACATGAACAGCGTACTTACAGTCATCGATACTTAACTGATGCAAGGGCTTTGAGTGGGTAATAACTATACTAAACCTACACAAGGTTTTGTGTATAGGACGTACTCAACAAGGATAGAGATGAACAAACTCAGAGAAGAGTCTAACTTCTGGAATACTTAGAGAAAACAAGAGTTTAGAAGAGCCATTTCAAGTATTTCAAGTATTTAAGTATATTTAAGTATATCTTACAAATGGGGAGAAGTTTCCTTTATATAGGAAAAGCTCAGTGAAACAAACCAACAAACATTAGTGGTGGGAAAGGTTCCCTAGCCGCTTGATTAAAAACAAACAAAAACTAAAAGTAACTTTAAAAAAGCAATCCAACATATGGTTGTGGTAGGACAGGACCCCTAGCCACATGATTGCAAACAAACAAAAGTGAAAAGTAACTTTTGGAAAAGCCACATTATTACAAACAAACAAAAGTCATAAAGTGACTTTAGAAAAAGCAAACCTACTAAAGGACAAAGACAAACAACTTTGCATAAAGCAAAGGTGAAAAGCAGAAGCACATGACATGACAAGTGCTCTTTTTCTTCTGCAAGGATAGTGGATACTTATCCCCTGAGCAAGTGTTGAGTGCTAGAAAGTGTGTATTTATATAGGATAAAATCATCATGTTACACTTCAAGTCGCACTAACATCCCTACTTTTATGTATTTAAGTCCCTTACACTTTAATTGTTTGTATGTTATTATAATTTAAGTATTTTACGTATTTCAGGGAAATTCTGGCCATTTCACAATTAATGAGACATCGGACAGTAAAACGAACAATATTTTTTAACTCAGGACAGTCGAAAACCTTAGGAGGAGCATAAAAAGAAAAATGTCACTGTTCATGTACACGGTACTGTTTACGTATATGGTACTGTTCACCTATACATTACTGTTCATGTATGGCACTATTCACACATACGTACGATGACATGGAATTGACCGATGACGTGTTATTGACCGGTGACATGACAGCATTTGATTGGACGAATGATGTGGCATTGACTGCTTATGTGGCATTGACCGCATATGTGGCGTTGACCGATGACGTGGCAGTGTATTATTGGACCGAAAAAATGAGCTTAAGATAGAAGCAATGCACTTGATCAAGATTGTTTGACTTTGACATTGACCGATGACATGGCAACAAATCATTGGATGCGAAAATTGTCTTAAGTTACATGCGACACACTGAATCACAGTCGCTGATGATGTGTTCAAAGTAATCAGAGCTTGCCACGTGGCGCAATCCTGAGCGTCTAAATTGATTTCATTCAATGGCCATGATTTACTCATTGTATCTATAAAAGGAGGGCTCCCCCCCTAATTTGACACCTCTGAATCCATTTTTGGAGTCCATTTTCTGTAATTCCCTCTCCATCTTGTTTTTTTTTTCTTATTTTAATAAAATACCCATTTTACCCCTAGTTCAATAATGAGTAGCTAATTTTCTTTCAAGCTTGGGTTGAAGGTGAAGTCTCAACATGTTCCATGGGCTAATTTGGTAAATTTACTTTCTTCTCCTCTCTAATTTATGTGGCTGTTTTGACTTTTCGTCGATAGATAGTAGTAATCTTGTCTATATTTTGTAGCGGTGCTACCGTCTCCCTAGTGCAAGATTATTATTGCCTGGCACGATAAGTGCTTGATACCATATTTGATGAGAACCCTTCTAGATCAAGCTAGAAAAACCCACAACTAGATTGACAAAAACCCAAGAAAGCCAATATGATCAGAATTTAGATAAAAGATCCAAACCCTTGAGAAGCTAAGTCTCAAGAACCCAGATTGCTAGATAAGACGCCACAAAGGTTAGCAAATCCTTGATAAGTCGAAAGTTCTTTCAAGAATAAGTTGAGAAAATCCTCTCAATGATATTAAACTCAATAATGTCAAAAGTCTCTTCAAGATAACATAAAGGAGTGTTTATATAAGGTGGCTAATCCTAATCTAACTTAAAAATAACAGAAAACCCTAAAATTAAAAACCTGGACCCGCAGGGCCTTGGCCTACAAAGCCTCTTATTTTAAACGGGCCATAACTTGGTCATATGATGTCGGATTTTAACCCACAATATACCGTTTCGAAGCTCTCGACGTAAGGAATGCATCTACAGATTTAGAATTACTCTTCTGGCCCTTATTATATTTCAAAAACCATCCTCTCCGATGCTCGCCACCTCGTTAGCCCGAATCAAGTGTACCAAGGCTGGTTCCTCCTCATTCAAGCCCATCTTGAATATTGGACTCTTGCAAATTAAACTTGAATTGAAGTCATCCAAAGTAGCTTGAATAAATCCTTGCATAGCTTCCTTGATCTTCTTAGCTCGTGCTCTCGTAATTGGCCCTTCTGGAACAAGCAACGGATCTTTAATGCTCTGAGCACTCTAGATCACATCAATATTTATTAGAGTGTGGCTCATGAGGAGCGGAAACCTCCCTCATGATTTAATTGGCAATAATAAGGAATATTAAGCCCATGGTGCATGTTGATGCAGATTTAGATACCCAAGCATTTTATTCACATAGTTTAATCTTCAATTTAATTTTGCCATTTTAATTTAAATTTTATAATATTTCAAATCATCTCCATAACAAATCCAGGTTACCCAATTAGAAAATTAACCCTACACCAAATTAAAATCCACCTCCTCATGGGATCGACACTCGTCACCATTAATCTATATTACAATAGATTTGTGCGCTTGCGAGTTTAATAAAATTTGCACAACAAGTTTTTGGCACCGTTGCCGGGGAGGTAAGTCATTTTAATTTGTAGAGTTTATTTTTTTTATTGTGTAAATAATTTTCTTGTAATTTTCTTTTCCTTATTTAATTAATTAATTAATAAAAAAAAAAAGAAGGTGAATTCACATATTAAGGTAAACATTTCTTTTCTTTTTCTCTTACTTAAATTTATGTAATTTAATTTCATTTTATTTTTCTATGTAATTTTTTTTACCTTGTTAATTTGGCCGGTTCCACCTCCTATTAACTTATTTTAATTTCATTTAATTTACATTAAGTTAATTTATTTTACTTCACGTATTTCTTTTCTTTCTTTTTGTACAATAATAGCAATTGGGTCTGTTTTCGTAGAAAGGTTGTAACAGTGTGATAAGGTTAGTATTGTAATTTCTCCTTTCTCTTCATTTTTATTCATTTCTTTTATTTCTTTTATTTTATATTTTTTTGCATGCATGGTCGAAGGTCACAATTACCCAATCTTGAGTCAATAGATCTTGAATTAGAAAAAACACTTCGCACACACAAACACGTTGCAATTAAAAATAAAATTGAAATGGATTTGCAACAACCACCAGCACCACAGGAGAGGCCATTTAAGGACTACTTCAGTCCCTTAGCTAATTTGAGCACATCATGCATAAGATACCCAAATGTAGTTGCTAGGAGTTTTGAATTAAAACCTAGTGTGCTAAATTGTCTCCCAACATTTTATGGCCTAGAGAATGAAGACCCATGCAACCATCTGAATGATTTTCATGCTGTTTGTCAAACATTTAAATATGAAAATTTTTCAGATGACGATGTTAAACTTAGATTGTTTCCATTTTCTTTAAAAGATAGAGCTCGTTCATGGTTTAACACAATGCCTGCTAATAGCATTACATCATGGGAACAAATGGTTACTAAATTTTTAAATAAATACTTCTCAGTGCATAAAACCAATGTTATTCGCAGGGAAATCTCAAAATTCACCCAAAGAGAAGAAGAGCAGTTCTTTGAAGCATGGAAGTGATTCAATGGGCTACTCTTGAAGTGTCCACATCATGGGTACGAAAAGTGGCACCAATGCCAATACTTTTTGGAGGGATTATTGCCATATCTACAAGAATGGCTAATGGCAACAAATGGAGGAGAACTAATGTCGAAAAGTGCATCAGAGATTTGGGATTTCTTCCAGCACCAAGCAGATAATTCCCAACAGCAAAGCCGATCATTCAGGAATGTAAGAAAAGTCAAAGGAGTAAATGAGGTTCACATGGGCGAGTCAAGATCAGAAATCAAGGAAGTCAAATAAATGGTTGAAGGTCTTTTCCGACAAATTTCATCATTAATGGCTACCAAAACAACAGAGCCACATACCTACAATCAACTTGACAATGACTCAAACCCAGATCAAGCCCAGATCAAGCCAATGCCATAGGTGTAATGAGAAAGCCATCAAACTACAACCCTTACTCAAACACTTATAATCCTGGATGGAGAGATTATCCTAATTTTTCATGGTCTCAAGGGTTTCAACAGAATGGACCAACAGCTCCAACTCCACCAATGCAACCAATTCCTCAGGCTCCTCAAGCCTCTCAGTCACCATTTAGGTCATAAAATCAAAACCAGAACTACTCTCAACCTAGACCATGGGAGGAAGCATTGCAAAATCTCAAGAATCTTACTCACTCCACGATCGAGCAACAAAACCACACCATTGATGAGTTGCGGAATGAGATGAGAACTGGATTTAACTCACAAGCCCAATCAATCTCGAATCTTGAAAAAATGGTAGGTCAACTTGCCTCATCAATCCAAAACTTGGCAATGACCATCGAGAAGGGCAAATTCCCAAGCCAGCCAGTGCCTAATCCTAAAGGAGTGCATGAAGTAAGTACCAGTTCACCTCAGCACCATGAAGAAATCAAAGCTGTCATGACATTGCGAAAAGGAAAAGAAGTCGACAACAAAGTGGAAATGCCAGTGGCAAAAACAACTCAAGATGCACCTGTAGATGCTGAAGACTCATCATCAAAGGAGAAAGAAGAAAGCAGGATATGGGAATATGTCCCTAAAGCTCCATTCCCTCAGAGGTTAGCTAAAGCAAAGAAAGGAAATTCCATAGGTGAGATTTTTGAAATCTTAAAGCAGGTAAGTGTTAACATTTTTTTGCTTGATGCTATAAAACAAGTACCCTCTTATGCCAAGTTTCTTAAATACCTTTGTACTAAAAAGAGAAACATTCATGTTCAAAAAAAGGCCTTTTTAACAGAAAACGTTAGCTCTATACTCCAACATAAAATTCCTCTAAAATACAAAGACCCAGGCTCCCCCACTATCTCATGTAGTATAAGGAACCACACAATTGAGAATGCTTTGTTGGATTTAGGAGCTAGCGTAAATCTGTTGCCTTACTCAGTATTTATGAAACTTGGATTGGGAGAATTACACCCAACTCCAGTGGTGTTACAACTTGTAGATCGGTCCATGAAAATACCTCGCGGTATTGTGGAGGAAGTGCTCGTCCAGGTAGATAAGTTTTATTTTCCTGTTGCTTTCATTGTGATTGACACTCAACCGGTGCAGGATTCGAAGAAGTACATCCCCATTATCCTAGGCCGACCTTTCTTGGCAACTGTTGATGCTCATATTCAGTGCAGGACTGGAAATATGTAGTTGTCCTTTGGCAACATGACTACGGAGCTGAATATATTCAACATTGCCAAAAAACCTCGTGATGGAGATGATGGAATTGTTGATGTGGATCTAATAGAAGAATTAACTGATCATACTTTGTCTTCTAACCATAGTGATGATCCTTTACAAATATGTTTAACTTACTTTGGTTTGGATTTTGATGTTGACAGATCTATTGATGAGGTCAATGCCTTACTTGATTCAGCACCATCCATGGACACTCATAAATGGAAGTCAAGAATTGAGCAACTAACACCATCAGGAGAAAATCCTATCCTATCATCAGAATCACCACTAAAGCTTCAGGTTGAATTGTCACAAGACACTTTGGAACATACATTCATGGGAGAAGAAATACATTGCCAGAAATCATTTCATTATCCCATGACGATAAACAAGAAAACGAAGGCATCATCTCTAGTTCAGACAAGAGATTACAGATGGTAAAACATCAGAAGACTCGCAAATATGGAAAAGCTAAAGACTATAGGAAGCGGATGAAGGTCTTTCATGACAAATGAATCACGAGAAAATCTTTTACACCAGGTCAGAAAGTATTTTTATTCAATTCCTGCCAGAACTTTTTTCCAGGTAAGTCACGCTCTCAATAGTCTGGACCCTTTATTGTACACACTGTTTTTCCAGATGGAGCAGCTGAAATTAAGGATCCAAAGAATGGTGCCACTTTTGAAATAAATGGTCAAAGATCAAAACCACATGCAGAGAACACCGAAATCGATTTGGGGGACCCACCAAATTTGAAATGAGAATTTTCTTTTCTTTTTTACTATTCTTTTGCTGATCGAAATTATTTATGTTTGAATAAGTGTGTTTGCTTAAACAATTGTGTTTTCTTTTCTCATTTTTAATCATGCATACTTCAATTAGACAGATCACCTTCTGGCACCTTAGAAGCCTTTTACGTGTGAAATATCACTTAAGAGGCCTGATACGAAGTTATAAATCACATCCCATTTGGGAACGATGACCACCAGAATTAGTAGCCCACGTTGAGGATCCTGAACAACTTCTTTGGGAAATAGAAGGCGGTATAGATAACTTCCAATTACAACTTGAGGTTAATGCAATAAGAGGACGGATGTAAGTTTTAGTGTGTTTTCTTTTTGTTGTTTTGTTCGCTTTCACCTTGTTTTGATTATGCAGATTCAATTTTCTTTGTGTGCTTTAATTTGTTACCCCGGTTAAGTGGCGGATAACGGTACTCCGTGACATTTAAAGTCGGTTACTTCAGTTTCCCAGAATAACTGATATTCTGAGGCGAAGGTATGGACAAAAACACAATTCTTACAAAGCTTCACAAACGATTTCCTTCACTCCCTCAGAATGCTCTCCTCACAATTTACAAAGCTCGGTTCGAACGCATGCGATTGCTTACGAGGAACAACATCCCAACTGACATCCGTTGGTTAATCGAAGCCAAGGTACGATTGGCAGGTGAGTTACCTCCGAAATTTATTGCCTACATGCCAGGTTGTGGTAAAGGAAACTATTCAAGAAAACAAAGAGCTCGACGGCTTCCAGTTTTGTGTCATAAGTGTGCTAGAATGAAATGTGTTAAAGACCCATGCACTTCTTTTGGGATGGTGTCTGATAACAGGGAAGATAAGATTCAATTCATTAGGGATGGCTTGAATAAAGAGTCATTGGATGATATCCTTTTGTCTCTTGAAACGCATCCCAGTGGATACGTACAGTGAGCAATTCTCCAGTTATGGCCATTATTCCAGAAAGAGTGTGCACGATATAGTCTCGGGAATCTGACTATAAACAACCCTGTTTGCCAGCTTATAAGAAAACTGGATGGGAAGCCTATCCTCGACCCATAGAGGGCGTTCAAGCTGTTTCTAGACAAAAAACCAGAGGAAGATGTGAGCCACAGTCACAACTACCTGTAAATATCCTTTTATTCACTGTTGTTTTATCAATTGCATCATTTTCTTTAATATTATGATTTTATCATTGTTTGCTTTTTTCTTTTTACTATTTACTTTTTGACTCTCAAGACACACCACCTCATATACAGCTGTAAAGCACTGTCAACAAGATCTTTAAATGCGAACTTCTTTTTCAGCACTTACAAAATTGTTTTTGAAAAGTGTTCCAATGGCAGCTACTTCTGATAAACAATTCAAGAACATTTGTGTGCTCACTGGGTTTAACTTTGGTAAATACAAAGAGTTCGTTGAAGCAGCCATAGATCTTGGTCGAATCATAGCAGAGAGAAAACTACATCTGATATTTGGAGGAGGTGACCGAGGGTTATCGAAGCTTGTCTCTCAAGCTACTTTTACTAGAGGTAGTCAAGTGTTAGGCATCATTCCAAAAGCCCTAAAACCTTTGGGATGTCTACTTGGCCCACCAACTAGAGAGGAGTTAGTCATCTCAGGTATGCAAGAGTCATCTCAGGAGATCTTGCAACTCTGGAGGCACTAATCACATTAGCATCTTGGGCCCATCTGAACATTCATCAAAAACCCATCGGTTTGTTAAATGTCAATAATTTTTATGATGGCTTTCTTGCATTTCTTAACCATGCAATAAAAAATCATTTCATTCCTTTCACAGCGAAAGAAATCTTTGTTTGTGCTTCTACTGCTAATGAGCTACTTGATCTTTTACAAGCTTATAGTCCAGAGCCAGATCCCAAGACCCTTGAGTTGAAGTGGCCTACTAATAATGGTAGCAGTAGCTGCAGTAAGAAGTGCACATTAGATTTAACTCTCCGTTTGTGAAAATTTGCTTTTGCTTTATGTTGCGGCACCCAAGTGATATCTTCCTAACCCTACTTCTTTCCTTTAAGACATTGAGGACAATGTCTCGTTCTGGTTGGGGGGAGGGAATAGTTGAATGTTGTGGAATATTTAGTAGTAGTGTTGTTTTATATTTAGTAGTAGTGTTGTTTTATATTTACTATCCTTGTTGAGTCAGAAGATGGCAGAATATGGAGTTAGTTACTGTAGACACGCATCTTCTCAGTCTTGAAGTTAAAAAAAAAATTGCTTTTCTTTTATTATGTCTTTAAAAAAAAAACCTTCTTTTAAGGTATTATGTGTGATCTTGTGACATTGGATGACATGATGACTTTCAAATTTTAGTATTTGTATTATCTTTGGCCTTGAGTTATGTTACACTATGTTTGCTACTCTGCATGCTGATTGGAGAAATCTGACGGGTGGAATTAATTGAGTTACTTGAAGAAATGCACATGTTATAATAAATTCCAAGTGAGTTTTTGAGCCTTCATTTTTCTTGGAGAATAATCCTTTTGCCCATTCTTCATACAACTTAATTGTTTACCATTTTACACATGATCTCTATATTTTCCTTCGAGTCAATTTTGTATTACTACATTTGAAGGTCCATCTGATTCGTAGATATGGAAGATTATTTAGAGCCCTAGAAGATGACAGAAAGGCCATCTTTGACCCGTTTGAGCCTTTTCTAGCCATCCCTTGAGTGAAATATCCATAGTTAACCTCTTTGAGCCTTTTAATATTAAAAAAAAAAACAAAAAATTTTTTTTTTTGTTAACTTATGATCATGTCCCACTCCAATTTGGAGTATCACCCCATATTTTAGGTGTTCCATCACCCATTCATGTTTGAGAAAAATTTAGATGACTATTTTATTCAGAAAAGTGGCGCAATATTTATATATATATTTATAAAAAAAATGACATGTGAAAAAAAAAAGATGTGCAATTAAAAAAAAAAATTTAAAAAGTGAAATACACCTTGTAATTTCCAAAAAATCTCTATTTTTCTAAAACATATATTTTGTATTTCCTATCATCCCCTTCTTTGTTAGCCATGTCCCTAACCTACATTAGGTCCTAATAAAAGTCCTTGATTTCAGGGTACTACAGTTTGAAGTAGAAGCTAGTGAGATGGGTTGAAAAGATGTAGTAATGCATAAAATGACTACATTGGTTTGATTAGTACTTTGTTTGACTTGAGATCATTTAATTTCTAAGCTGTGGGTATTATTTCATCTTGGTGAGAGTGTGTGAAACTGTCTTTGTACTATTTTCTCTCAATTTATCATTCATTGGAGTGACTATTTTATTTGGGTTCAATTTTCTTGTGAGAGTGTCACTCCTATCGGTGAGATTTTGGGGATTGACATTTCATTTTTGAAAGTGGCTTGATTAATGCGGCATTGACATATACTGGACTGGTTCATGTGGATGGTCAATGTGGGAGTAATATTCGTTTAGGCTGGAGATAATGTTTATACTTTTATTTGATTGCCGTCATCAGTCCGATTGAAGAAGTAAACACAACTGTTAGTTTAAAATATATATATATATATATATATATATATATATATATATTGGTTTTGAATTTTGTTTTCGCTTAATTTGCTAGGGACTAGCAGTATGCTAGTTGGGGGGTGTGTTGAGTGCTAGAAAGTGTGTATTTATATAGGATAAATACACACTTCAAGTCTACTAACATCTCTAATTTTATGTATTTAAGTCCCTTGCACTTTAATTATTTGTGTGTTATTATAATTTAAGTATTTTATGTATTTCATGGAAATTCTGGCCATTTCACAATTAACGAGACATCGGACAGTAAAACGAACAAAATTTTTTAACTCAGGACAGTCGAAAACTTTAGGAGGAGCATAAAAAGAAAAATATCACTGCTCATGTACACGGTACTGTTCACATATATGGTACTGTTCACGTATACGTCACTGTTCATGTACGGCACTATTCACACATACGTACGATGACATGGCATTGACCGATGACGTGTCATTGACCGGTGACATGGCAGCATTTGATTGGACGAATGATGTGGCATTGACTGCTTATGTGGTGGCGCTGACTGATGACGTGGCAGTGTATTATTGGACAGAAAAAATGAGCTTACGATAGAAGCAATGCACTTGATCAAGATTGGTTGACTTTGACGTTGACTGATGATGTGGCAACAAATCATTGGATGCAAAAATTGTCTTAAGTTACATGCGACACACTGAATCACAGTCGCTAATGATGTGTTCAAAGCAATTAGAGCTTGCCACGTGGCGCAATCCTGAGCGTCTGAATTGATTTCATCCAATGGCCATGATTTACTCATTGTATCTATAAAAGGAGGCCCACCCCTGAATCCATTTTTGGAGTCCAGTTTCTGTAATTCCCTCTCCATCTTGTATTTTTTTTTCGTATTTTAATAAAATACCCATTTTACCCGTAGTTCAATAATGAGTAGCTAATTTTCTTTCAAGCTTGGGTTGAAGGTGAAGTCTCAACATGTTCCATGGGCTAATTTGGTAAATTTACTTTCTTCTCCTCTAATTTATGTGGCTGTTTTGACTTTTCGTCGATAGATAGTAGTAATCTTGTCTATATTTTGTACCGGTGCTACCGTCTCCCTAGTGCAAGATTATTATTGTCTGTCACGATAAGTGCTTGATACCATATTTATTAGAGTGTGGCTCATGAGGAGTGGAAACCCCCCTCACGATTTAATTGGCAATAATAAGAATATTAAGCCTATGGTGCATGTTGATGCAGATCCAGATATCCAAGCATTTTATTCACATAGTTTAATCTCCAATTTAATTCTGCCATTTTAATTTAAATTTTATAATATTTCAAATCATCTCCACAACAAATCCAAGTTACCCAATTAGAAAATTAACCCTACACCAAATTAAAATCCACCTCCTCGTAGGATCGATAGTCGTCACCATTAATCTATATTACAATAGATTCGTGTGCTTTTACACTGGAGGATGCCATAACTGGTTGAGCACAGCTGATGACAGGAATTGTATCTTCACTTGGAAGGGCATGAGTTGAATCATTGCTGATGGCAAAGGCAGTTTGGTCATCATACTCATTTTGTTCTGTGTAAACAGAATCAACATCTTCGGAGTCAGATAACATTGACGATTGTTGAAGGTGTTGAATAAGACGCACAGCTTTATCCTGATTGTGAGGACAATTCTTTGCAAAATGACCTCGCTTTTTGCAAATGAAGCAGCGAGAATCTTTGGTTTTGTGCATCTAGGACAGATCCTTCTTTCTGAAAGAGCGGTAGGGCTTCTTCTGGGATGAACTGGGCCTGGACCGTCTGTACTGAAACTTTCTAAAGTGAGCCGTCTTTTTAGAGGAACAGTGACAGTCTTTTTCGAACTTGCATTTGATCTTGAGATAAGGCTTCTTGCAAGCAGTCTGAAAAGGTTGTTTGTTGTCAATGAGATCTCTCAAAAACTCTTTTTGCTCACATAGTCGTTTAAGAGTATTAACGACTAATTGATAGATCTTGCAGAGCGGTATGTCTGCAACATTTAGCTGATTCATAGTGATAAGCCTTTGAAGCTCAGGTTGTAATTCCTTAGGGATGGAAGCGATGAAAACATGCTTCAGTGTAGGATCATTAAAGCCATTGAGCTTATAGAAAAGAGTGGACATACGCTTGTATTGAAAATCAAGATCTTTCTACTGTAAGGAACAGCATTTCATCTGCATGTATTCTCGACGAGCAAGCTCTGTTACTGCAGTAGGTTCGCCAATAAATTGATCATAAATTATGCCCAACGCAGTGGACACATCCGAGAACTGAACAAATTGGAGTTGGCGATAAGGACCCACACTATCAAACCAATCTCGGAGAGAGCCAGTAAACCGAGAACCGAACTCTTGTAGTACTTTAAGAGTTGTGGCTCTTGGTTGAAGCAGTTGAACATTGACCTAGGCAGTAAATTCTTGGAATTGTTCTGGCCATTTTGTGCGTGGAATATCATCAAATGTAAACCAGTGAGAACTCGCTGGTTTTGATGAGTTGTGTGAAGCTCCTGTAGAGGTAGAATGGTCGCCATGAGTGGAACCTTCATCATCATCTGGTTCATCAACATAAGGAGGACCAAGAGAAGAAGAACTAGTGGAAGGCTCGACCATAAGGAGTTTGGAAATGTCTACAAATTCTTACTCAGAATCAGAAGAGGTTGCAAGTTCAGTCTCTGTAAGTGCTGAACAGGAGGAATTTGAGGAAGACTCTGAGGAAGTTGGGACAGACTGAGCTGTGGAATAGAAGTCATCAGATTGAGAGGATGGTGAGGGAGTTTCCCTCATAAGTGGAGGCTGAGAAGAATACTGGTAAAGAGGTGTTTTCTGTTTAGGATCTGGAGGATGTGAAGCTGAGGATGAATCAGATTGTGTATCTGAAACAGGGGTTGGAGTATGTTCTGGAGTGGGAACTGGACTAGGGATAGGAGTCTTTTGTAGTGTAGGTGTAGTTCTTTTTGGTCTGGAGGATGACTGAGCTTGAGTTGGGTTAGAGGTATGAGATAGACTAAACATGGGACTCTGGTCAAGAGGCCTGTATAAGGATGGTGTATAGAAAGGTTGGTATGTCTTGAAACTAGATGGTTGAAATGGTAGAGGAGCTGACTTAGCCAACTGTGGTTGCTGGAAACGCCTTTCTGCATCTATAGGAGCAAGTTCCGCCTTAAGACTGCGGATTTCAGCTTCTTTTTTATTAAACTGGGGACCCCAGATATTCTGTGTTATCATAAATCTGAGTTCTTTGTCAAGCTGAATGGCTCTGTTGTTCATGTCTACATACATCTTGTCTACCTGAGAGACAATGAATGTAAGTAACTTTTGGGATGTATCTTTGAACTTGTGTAGCAACCGCATCTACTTTGGTGTGAATCTGTTCCGAACGACATTCAGGCTCGGCATTCTGAGTTTGCCAGTTAAGAACAGACTCGAACTGCTTAGGTTCTTCAGGTTGACCAGCAGGAGTAACAGGACCATGAACATAAGGTTTTGCATGGCAGGACATGGCACGATAAGTGCTCTTTACCACTCGGGGTTATCCAATTCGTCCCGATGAACAATATCATCTATCGGGTTACCCAAGACCAACAAAACGACCATATACCAGCAAAGGGGTCTGACTGCTTTCTCGCATACCACGCTATCTTTTCGCCTGTCCGTTGGCTTTTCCTTAAGCATGAACAACGTACTCACAGTCGTCGTTTCTCAACTGATGCAAGGGCTTTGGGGTTGGTAACCAACTAACTATACGAAACCTACACAAGGTTTTGTGTATAGGACGTACTCAACAAGGATAGAGATGAACAAATTCAGAAAAGAGTCTAACTTCTGGAATACTTAGAGAAAACAAGAGAGAATTTAGAAGAAAGCCATTTCAAGCTTCATTCAAGTATTTTTTCAAGTAAATTCAAGTATCTCCAAGTATTTCAAGTATGTTTTAAGTATATCTTACAAAAGGAGAGGAACCACATGATTGCTAACAAACAAAAGATAAAAGTAGCTTTTGGAAAAGCAAAGCTACATTATTACAAACAAACAAAAGTCATAAAGTGACTTTATGAAAAGCAAACTCCCGAAAAGACAAACAACTTTGTAAAAAGTAAAAGTTGAAAATAAAGCACAAGTCAACAAAAGAAAAAGACACATGACAGGTGGTCTTTCCGAAAGTGGTGAGAAGCAACGTTTATGGAGACAGTTGGCGTCCTTGGTGGGTAATCCAAGTATGATACTGTTCTCTCATATCAAGCTCAGAGTCATCATCGCTCCAGATAATGTTATTTCGGATTGCTTCTTTGTAAAACAAATCAGGGGTTGTCTGGGTGCAGGGAGATATGGGACTATGAGTATTGTACATTGCCGCAGTGTTGTAAACTTCTGCAAGAGCTGTACGAGCATGGAGACAGCCTTCCCACATAGAATAGAATGATCATGGGTATGGATGTGATCAACGACACGAATCAGCAGGGGTTTGTCACGGCCCCAAATGTCTCGTAATTGTATGATGACAATGGTAGGCTGAGAAAGATGGTGGCCATCAAGAAGCTGCAGAGTGAGATGATTCGCAAAGATGGGGGAGAACAAGCGATCAACCATCGTCCATGATTGTATCGACGACTTCGGTGGATGAGTTGAGGATCAAACAGAACTGCCGTAGGATACATGTTGAACAAAAGCCAAAAAGCATAGTATGCTTGAGGTATGGCATTGCAAATTAAATCATGACACCAGTTTGTATCTTCATCAATAACATGGAAAAAGGATGTTGTAGGACGAAAAACAAACTCGTGCATTTGGTCGAAGTCAGGAAAAGGATCAATCAGACTATAGGATAAAATCTGACCATCTGTATTGACAGGAGGAGTATTTTTAATGTCATACAGAAGTGCCCAAATTTTCCACTTTGTTGGAGGAGAACTCTCAGGATAACTTAGATGGTTTGTAACCTTGTCAAAAATCTATCTTTGGATCTCCATAGGAAGTGCTTGGATAAAGTCAGGGAGATAAAAAGATAACTGCATCGTCATTCTTGATTTGAGAGTAATAAGAAAACCACGGAAGAAATGGTGCGGATAATGCCGTGGAGGCTTGCAGGTTTTATATCCACAAAAATGAATGCATAGGGTACTCCAATAATGGTGATTGAAGTGGTTGTTATCAATGGTGGAGTAGAACCCTTGGGCTAATTGTTGGGGCCATTGGATAGTTGCCATTTGGATGGACTTCCAAAGTGAGGCAGCTTTCATTAGCATCAAAGAAAATTGAATGGTGTGGACTGTGACATGTGGCAGAAAGTCATGGAGATAGATGATGCCAAAAAATTGCTGAGCGATATGTGGCCCTGGAGAATACTTTTCGTCTTGTAAGACCATTCCAAGAAATTCAACTGACTGTTGGCCTAGGATGCTCTTTGTTGCCGACACCATAATGCCATACTGATCCACTATCTTGTGAAACGTGGAAAGTAAGTCCATGTGAATCTCGTGATCAGAAGAAAACAAAAGGATGTCATCAATGTAGATAAGAGCATGGTGGAGGATAGGCTCAAAGATCCGTGTCATCACTTTTTGAAAAAGCAAAGACGCGACTTTTAATTCAAAGGGCATAACAGTCCATTGGGAATATGCATTGGGAATGCAGAAAGCTGTCTTGTATAGTTCTGCTGAATGGATGCCAAGTTGCCAAAATCTGGCCTTGAGATCAAACCTGGAAAAGATCTTAGCATCTCGAATGTGCACGAACAAGGATTGGATCTGAGGAAGTGGGAACTTGTCGTCTGATAGAAAACAATTAAGAGGCTGATAGCCTATGATAAGTGGTTTTTTCCCACGAACTATTTCTGACCGCTTCTCAACATAAAAGGCTTTGCAAGCCCAATTTGAGGTTGTGGGCTCGATTAACCCTTGTGACAAAAGCTGGCTGCATTCATCTTAAGCTAGCTTGAGGTCAGAGGGAGTCATCCCTGGATGAGTGGCCTTTGTAGGATTGATATCCTCATTAAGCTTAAAAGGAAGCTTAATAAAGAACTTAGTATTCTTCCATAAAGGAAAAGGATGAATAAACTGACTATGATTTTCAAGACAAAAAGGGAGAAACTTTTCTTGAAAAGTTTGATATGGGGATTGTGTGTCTGAAAGAGCATACAGTTTAAGAGTGTCTGTGTATGGAAGAAACATATGTTTAAACCGAATCCCTGTGGCCATAATCTGTAATTTGGACATTTGATGAAGAAGATCAAAACCTATAAGAAGGTCTTTATCAGGAAGAGTTGAACCAACAACTTTTGTCCAAAGAACACAATTTTGAAAGAATTGAATACCAATGGGTTTCTTTGGTAATCAAAGAGGTATGAAAAATATCACCATTGGCGGCCTTGAAATACTCAGTATGTTTTTCCCAACAAGAAGATGGAAGAATGTTAGGATTAAGCATACTCTTTTGGGCTCCAGTGTCAATAAATCCGATAAGAGGTTTAGGTTTAGCAAACCTGGAAGGATTTGAATGCGGATTGATGGAACAGGTGCTTTTACACTGGAGGATGCCATGATTGGTTGAGCACAGCTGATGACAGGAACTGTGCCTTCAATTGCAAGTGCATGAGTTGAATCGTTGCTGATGGCAAAGGCAGTTTGGTCATCATACTCATTCTGTTATGTATAAACAGATTCAACATCTTCGGAGTCAGATAACATTGACGATTGTTGAAGGTGTTGAATAAGACGCACAGCTTTATCCTGATTGTGAGGACAATTCTTTGCAAAATGACCTCGCTTTCGGCAAATGAAGCAGCGAGAATCTTTAGTTTTGTGCATCTGGGACGGATCCTTCTTTTTGAAAAAGCGGTAGGGCTTCTTCTTGGATGAACTAGATCTGGACCGTCTGTACTGGAACTTGCGGAAGTGAGCTGTCCTTTTAGAGGGACAGTGACAATCTTTTTCGGACTTGCATTTGATCTTGAGATAAGGCTTCTTGCAAGCAGTCTGAAAAGGTTGTTTGTTGTCAATGAGATCTCTCAAAAACTCTTTTTGCTCACATAGTCGTTCAAGAGCATTAACGACTAATTGATAGATCTTGCCGAGCGATATGTCTGCAACATTTAGCTGATTGACAGTAATAAGCCTTTGAAGCTCAGGTTGTAATTCCTTAGGGATAGAAGCGATGAAGACATGCTTCAGTGTAGGATCATTAAAGCCATTGAGCTTATATAAGAGAGTGGACATACGCTTGTAGTGAAAATCAAGATCTTTTTGCTGTAAAGAACAGCATTTCATCTGCATGTATTCTTTACGAGCAAGCTCTGTTGCTGCAGTAGGTTCTCCAATAAATTGATCATAAATTATGCCCAATGCAGTGGGCACATCTGGAAACTGAACAAATTAGAGTTGGCGATAAGGACCCACGCTATCAAACCAATCTCGGAGAGAGCCAGTAAACCGAGAACTGAACTCTTGTAGTACTTTAAGAGTTGTGGCCCCTGGTTGAAACAGTTGAACACTGACCCAAGCAGTAAATTCTTGGAATCGTTCTGGCCATTTTGTGCGTGCAATATCATCAAATGTAAACCAGTGAGAACTCGCTGGTTTTGATGAGTTGTGTGAAGCTCCTGTAGAGGCAGCATGGTCGCCATGAGTGGAACCTTCATCATCATCTGGTTCATCAACATAAGGAGGACCAGGAGAAGGAGAACTAGTGGAAGGCTCGATCATAAGGAGTCTGGAAATGTCTGCAAAGTCGACTCGAGAATCGGAAGAGGTTGCGAGTTCGGTCTCTCGTAAATTGCTGAACAAGAGGAATTTGAGGAAGACTCTGAGGAAGTCGGGACAGACTGAGCTGTGGAAGAGGAGTCATCAGACTGAGAAGCAAAAGATTGCTCAGAGTGACTAGAAGAAGATGGAGACGGAGTTTCCATCCTAAGCGGAGGCTGAGAAGAATACTGGTGAAGTGGTGCCTTCTGTTTAGAATCTGGAGGATGTGGTGCTGAAGATGAATCAGATTGGGATAGGAGTCCTTTTGGATTTTGGTGTATTTCTTTTTGGTCTGGAGGAGGACTGAGTTAGAGTTGGGTCAGAGGTATGAGATAGACCAAACATGGGACTCAGGTCAGGAGGCCTGTATAAGGATGGTGTATAGAAAGGTTGGTATGTCTTGAAAGTAGATGGTTGAAATGGTAGAGGAGCTGACTTAGCCAACTGTGGTTGCTGGAAATGCCTTTCTGCATCTATACGAGCAAGTTCCGCCTTAAGACTGTGGATTTCAGCTTCTTTTTTGTTAAACTCGGGACCCCAGATATTCTGTGTTACCATAGATCTGAGTTCTTTAACAAGCTGAATGGCTCTGTTGTTCATGTCTACATACATCTTGTCTAGCTGAGAGACAACAGAAGTAACTTGCTGGGATGTATGTTGAACTTGTGTAGCAACCGCATCTACTTTGGTGTGAATCTATTCCAGAACAGCATTCTGGGCTCTGGCATTCTGAGTTTGCCAGTTAAGAACAGACTCGAACTGCTTAGGTTCTTCAGGTTGACCAGCAGGAGTAACAGAACCATGAACATAAGGTTTTGTAACAACCTTAGATGTTGGATCCGTGTGTTTGTCAAGGGAAGGAAACTGACTGTTGTATGTACTGGATGAAGATGAGAACATTATACAGGACTTAATCAAGGGTGGTTGAGGTGATAAAGGCAAGAGGTTTTCTTGTCTGAGGATTTTTAGGCCTTTGGTGTAGATAGGTAAAGGTGACATAGACTCAGGATGATCAGGAGGAAAAGGTTTAATGGGTTTGCAAGTAGCAGGAGTTCTGGTAACCTTTTTCTTTTTGCGACGCTTAAGAGCATCGTTCTCATCATCAGAATAATCATCAAGGCAAGGACAGCCTGGATCACACATTTGGGCTTGAGGAACATCCCATAAGAAATGACCATCGAGTTTGCTAGGATAAATTGGATATCCTGTTGAAGCAAAGCTGTGGATGGGGATCTTTTCTTGTGCAGTTCGGACTGCTGTGATCTTTGAAGTATAGGAGAAAGAAATGCTGGGTGCTTGATATGAAGATGGTGGCTGGAAAGCCATAGAAGACTCATAAATCTGTGCAGATTCGGGGATATAACTATATTCAACAAGGTTTTTTATTTTGGAAGCTAGGTGTTTAGTGTAAGATTTGAAGATGAAGAAGAAGACATGGATAAAGTAGAAGACAAGAATCCTTGTGATAGGATTAACAGCAGAAGACATAGAAATAGGAGATAGATCTGTAGGTTGAGATGAAGATGAAGCCATGGTTTTAAAAGATGTTTTCTCTTTTGTATCCAGAAGACAAGAAACTTATCACAAATTATACCACCTCGGGCAGGAACGGGAATGGGGCTCTGATACCACTCGGAGTTATCCACTCACGTTGAGTACAAAAGACGAACCAATTCGTCCCGATGAAAAATATCATCCATCGGGTTACCCAAGACCAACAAAACGACCATATAACAGCAAAGGGGTCTGACTGCTTTCTCCCATACCACGCTATCTTTTCGCCTGTCCGTCGGCTTTTCCTTAAGCATGAACAACGTACTCACAGTCGTCGTTTCTCAACTGATGCAAGGGCTTTGGGGTTGGTAACCAACTAACTATACGAAACCTACACAAGGTTTTGTGTATAGGACGTACTCAACAAGGATAGAGATGAACAAATTCAGAAAAGAGTCTAACTTCTGGAATACTTAGAGAAAACAAGAGAGAATTTAAAAGAAAGCCATTTCAAGCTTTATTCAAGTATTTTTTCAAGTATATTCAAGTATGTTTTAAGTATATCAAGTATGTTTTAAGTATTTCAAGTATCTCATTCAAGTATATTTCACAAAAGGGGAGGAGTTTCCTTTATATAGGAAAAGCTCCGTGAAACAAGCCAACAAACTTTAGTGGTGGGACAGGTTCCCTAGCCACTTGATTAAAAACAAACAAAAACTAAAAGTAACTTTAAGAAAGCAATCTAACACGTGTGTGGTAGGACAGGACCCCTAACCACCTGATTGCTAACAAACAAAAGATAAAAGTAGCTTTTAGAAAAGCAAAGCTACATTATTACAAACAAACAAAAGTCATAAGTGACTTTATGAAAAGCAAACCAAAACAAGCCAAACCATTACATAAAGTGAGATGGGGACAGGTTCATGATGTCATCTTCACTGTCGGTGTCATCATCACTAACATCGGCTGTCCCAAACACGTTGTGAGTAGATTTTGGTGGGTGTTCTACTGTATAGGAGGAATAGCCTGTAGACTGAGGAGGTTGGCAGGACTGAGAGAAGACTGGAGAAAAGTCTTCGTAAGGATCTTGTGAGTCCTGGTACATGATGTTGGTGTAATCTGGGCGTTCTTCTTTGAATAGGAGGCCACCTGGATTTGTACTAGAGGATGGAACTGATAGGACTTCATGTTGAGGTCCTAGGGAAGTGTGTTGAATATCTGTTGCTGGAGGAGGAACATGATTTAAGTCAAGGAGGAACTGCTTGAGTTCTTGAACAGTGGTAGGATCATGCTGAAGAGGAAAAGGATGAGGAAGGGTTTTCCATTCATATGCCTGGTCTTGTGTCCAAAATGATTGGGTAACAGGATGTTGGAAATATGCCCTATGAATAATGAAAACGGAGGTGAACTTGTCTTTTTCATAGTCAGGAATCTGAGAGAGATGAAGTCTTTCAGCAATCTGTTGGAATTGTCTTCTCCACCAAGGAATGGGGGAGAACCACTCGAACATAGTCCATATGAGCGAACCTGCAAGTGGTGGACTATTGAGGAGAGTCTGAATTGCATGAAAAGGAAAGACCAATTTGGTGGCATACAAAGTGGTGAGGCACCAAATGAACCAAAGTTCATCCTTTGTGAAATCTCGCTTGGGATCAATAGTAAAACCGGTGAGGAAAAGATGTTCAGGATGGAAACTGGGAAAACCAGCAGGTTGGCCAAGGTAGATATTGGTGAAGTAGCGAAACAGAAATTTTTTGGTAAAGTCCTGAATCTGGTGAAGGGACTGAAAAGAGAGGTTCAGAGGAAAAGTCTTTTTCGTAGCTGCGGTGGTTGGAAGAGGTGAAGCCATAGCTATGACAGGGAAGGTAGAAACAGATGTAACCAAGGTTGTAACTGGAAGGGGTCGAGTGAGAAGATCAGGGATTAGATTCTTATCCCCTTTTATATGCTGAACAGTGAAGTAATACTTGACAAACCAATTTTTTAGTCTGAGAAGATGTTTGTCCGGTAGCGTCTTGTTTTTTAAGTTCAGTATATTAGGAAAAGCTGAATTATCTAATCGAACTAGAAAGTTATGTCCGATTAAATGAAATTTAAACTTTTGAATGCCGTATTTGACGGCCAAGGTCTCCTTGTAGATAACGTGGTAGTGCTTTTCAGAATCCTTGAATTGACCATTGGCGTGGGCACAGTAGAATTCATGACCATTAATTTCTTCAAGGAGAACAGCTCCCCAGTACTCATCACTAGCATCCGTCTGTAGGATTCGTCGACCGACAGTTGGTATTTTGAGTGGAGGAGGCTGTTGTGCTATCTGCTTTAGCTGCTGGACAGCTGTTGTCTGAGCTGGTCCCCAAGGAGGGGCAGTCTTTTTTAGCATCAATGAGAGAGGGCTAGTGTAGACCGCAACATGTGGTAAAAAGTCACGGAGGTAATTGATGATGCCTAGAAATTGCTGCAGTTGCTTTCTTGTGAGATTGTGAGCTGGAAAGTGTAACAGTTCTTGGGCGATATGTGGCCCAGGATGATATTTTCCGTCTTTTAAGACCATACCAAGAAATTCAACTGATGTCTGGCCTAAAGTGCTCTTTTTTGCCGACAACATAATGCCATATTGATCCACAATCTGGTGAAACGTGGAAAGTAACTCCATGTGTCTCTCGTGATCACACTATTGCCGTACCTCTTACTGATGTTGTTAAAAAGAATGTTGCATTTACTTGGAGTGTTGAACAAGATAAAGCATTCATTGATCTTAAAGAAAGGTTATGTTCTGCACCTATTCTAGCATTACCTAATTTTAATCGTACTTTTGAGATTGAATGTGATGCCTGGAATAGGTATTGGAGCTACCCTACCTATGATAAGGACCTCTACGCGCTTGTGAGGGCCTTGGAAACTTGGCAATATTACTTATGGCCTAAGGAGTTTGTGATACACACAGATCATGAATCCTTAAAGCATCCAAAGAGTCAACGTAAGTTGAATCGAAGGCATGCTACTTGGATGGAGTACATTGAGACATTTCCCTATGTCATTCGATATAAACAAGGTAAAGAGAACATAGTTGCCGATGCATTATCTCGGAGGTATGTGCTTCTTAATTCTTTGAGTGCCAAAATACTTGGATTTGAGTATTTTAAGGAATTATATGCCAATGATTCTGATTTTATTGATGTGTTTGCTATATGTGACAAAGAATCATTCGGTAAATTTTATAAGCATGATGGTTATTTGTTTAGGGAAAACAAGCTGTGTACCTATAGTTCTATGCATGAGTTGCAAGTGAGAGAGGCACATAGTGGTGGCTTGATGGGTCATTTTGGGGTTAAGAAAACTTTAGAGACATTACATAAGCATTTTTATTGGCCTAAGATGAAAAAGGATGTCATTCGCATATGTAATCACATGGTTTGTATACGCCTTTGCCAGTTCCTAGAGAGCCTTGGGTAGATATTTCTATGGATTTTGTTTTAGGGCTACCTAGGACTCGAAAGGGAAGAGATTCCATTTTCGTGATCATAGATAGATTTAGCAAGATTGGAACCTTCATCATCATCCGGTTCATCAACATAAGTAGGAACTGGAGAAGGAGAACTAGTGGTAGGCTCGTCCATAAGGAGTCTGGAAATGTTTGTAAATTCTGACTCAGAATCAGAAGAGGTTGCAGGTTCAGTCTCTGTAAGTGCTGGACAGGAGGAATTTGAGCAAGACTCTGAGAAAGTTAGAACAGACTGAGCTGTGGAAGAGGAGTCATCAGACTGAGAAGCAAAAGATTGCTTAAAGTGACTGGCAGAAGATGGTGATGGAGTTTCCCTCATAAGTGGAGGCTGAAAAGAATACTGGTAAAGAGGTACTTTCTGTTTAGGATCTGGAGGATGTGGAGCTGAGGATGAATCAGATTGTGTATCAGAAACATGGGATGGAGTATGTTCTGGAGTGGGAACTGGACAAGGGACAGGATTCTTTTGTGGTTTTGGTGTAGTTCTTTTTGGTCTGGAGGATGACTGAGCTTGAGTTGGGTTAGAGGTATGAGATAGACCAAACATGGGACTCTGGTCAAAAGGCCTATATAAGGATGGTGTATAAAAAGGTTGGTATGTCTTGAAAGTAGATGGTTGAAAAGGTAGAGGAGCTGACTTAGCCAATTGTGGTTGCTGGAAATGCCTTTCTGCATCTATACGAGCAAGTTCCGCCTGAAGACTGCGGATTTCAGCTTCTTTTTTATTAAACTCGAGACCCCAGATATTCTGTGTTATCATAGATCGGAGTTCTTTGTCAAGCTGAATGACTCTGTTGTTCATGTCTATACGAAACCTAGACAAGGTTTTGTGTATAGGACGTACTCAACAAGGATAGGGATGAACAAACTCAGAGAAGAGTCTAACTTCCGGAATACTTAGAGAAAACAAGAGAGAGTTTAGAAGAAAACCATTTTAAGCTCCATTCAAGTATTTGTCGAAAGCCATTGAGCTTATAAAAGAGAGTGGACATACATTTGTAGTGAAAATCAAGATCTTTCTACTGTAAGGGGAGATCCAAAGATAGATTTTTGACAAGGTTACAAACCATCTGAGTTATCCTGAGAGTTCTCCTCCAACAAAATGGAAAATTTGGGCACTTCTGTATGACATTAAAAATACTCCTCCTGTCAATACAGATGGTTATATTTTATCCTATAGTCTGATTGATGCTTTGTTAAAGATACTTTTAGTTTTTGTTTGTTTGTAATCAAGTGGCTAGGGAACCTATCCCACCACTAAAGTTTGTTGGCTTGTTTCACGGAGCTTTTCCTATATAAAGGAAACTCCTCTCCTTTTGTAAGATATACTTGAAAATACATAAAAATACTTGAATGAAGCTTGAAATTGCTTTCTTCTAAATTCTCTCTTGTTTTCTCTAAGTATTCTAGAAGTTAGACTCTTCTCTGAATTTGTTCATCTCTATCCTTGTTGAGTACGTCCTATACACAAAGCCTTGTGTAGGTTTCGTATAGTTAGTTGGTTACCAACCCCAAAGCCCTTGCATCAGTTGAGAAACGATGACTGTGAGTACGTTGTTCATGTTTAAAGAAAAGCCGACGGATAGGCGAAAAGATAACGTGGTATGCGCGAAAGCAGTCAGACCCCTTTGCTGGTATATGGTCGTTTTGTTGGTCTTGGGTAACCCGATAGATGATATTGTTCATCGGGACGAAAATCAAGATCTTTCTGCTTTAAGAAACAGCATTTCATCTGCATGTATTCTCTATGAGCAAGCTCTGTTGCTGCAGTAAGTTCTCCAATAAATTGATCATAAATTACGCCCAACGCAGTGGACACATCAGGGAACTAAATAAATTGGAGTTGGCGATAAGGACCTACGCTATCAAACCAATCTCGGAGAGAGCCAGTAAACCAAGAACTGAACTCTTGTAGTACTTTAAGAGTTGTGGCCCTGGTTGAAGCAGTTGAACATTGACCCAAGCAGTAACTTCTTGGAATTGTTCTAGCAATTTTGTGCGTGGAATATCATCAAATGTAAACCAGTGAGAACTCGCTGGTTTTGATGAGTTGTGTGAAGCTCCTGTAGAGGCAGCATGGTCGCCATGAGTGGAACCTTCATCATCATCTGGTTCATCAACATAAGGAGGGCCAGGAGAAGGAGAACTAGTGGAAGGCTCGACCATAAGGAGTCTGGAAATGTCTGCAAATTCTGATTCAGAATCAGAAGATGTTGCAGGTTCAATCTCTGTAAGTGCTGAACAGGAGGAATTTGAAGAAGACTCTGAGGAAGTCGGGACAGACTGAGCTATGGAAGAGGAGTCATCAGACTGAGAAGCAAAAGATTGCTCAGAGTGACTAAAAGAAGATGGAGATGGAGTTTCCATCATAAGCGGAGGCTGAGAAGAATACTGGTGAAGTGGTGCCTTCTGTTTAGAATCTGGAGGATGTGGTGTTTAAGATGAATCAGACTATGTATCTAAAACATGAGATGGAGTATGTTCTGGAGTGGGAACTGGACTAGGAACAGGAGTCGGGTATGAGATAGACCAAACATGGGACTCAGGTCAAGAGGCCTATATAAAGATGGTGTATAGAAAGGTTGGTATGCCTTGAAAGTAGATGGTTGAACTGGTAAAGGAGCTGACTTAGCCAACTGTGGTTGCTGGAAATGCCTTTCTGCATCTATACGAGCAAGTTCCGCCATAAGAATGCGGATTTCAGCTTCTTTTTTATTAAACTCGGGACCCCAGATATTCTGTGTTATCATAGATCTAAGTTCTTTGTCAAGCTGAATGGCTCTGTTGTTCATGTCTACAAACATCTTGTCTAGCTGAGAGACAACAGAAGTAACTTGCTGGGATGTATATTGAACTTATGTAGCAACCGCATCTACTTTGGTGTGAATCTGTTCCAGAGCAGCGTTGAGTACAAAAGACGAACCAATTCGTCCCGATAAACAATATCATCTATCGGGTTACCCAAGACCAACAAAACGACCATATACCAGCAAAGGGGTCTGACTGCTTTCTCGCATACCACGCTATCTTTTTGCCACACTCGGGGTGGTATCCACTCACGTTGAGTACAAAAGACGAACCAATTCGTCCCGATGAACAATATCATCTATCGGGTTACCCAAGACCAACAAAACGACCATATACCAGCAAAGGGGTCTGACTGCTTTCTCGCATACCACGCTATCTTTTCGCCTGTCCGTCGGCTTTTCTTTAAGCATGAACAACGTACTTACAGTCGTCGTTTCTCAACTGATGCTAGGGCTTTGGGGTTGGTAACCAACTAACCATACGAAACCTACACAAGGTTTTGTGTATAGGACGTACTCAACAAGGATAGAGATGAACAAACTCAGAGAAGAGTCTAACTTCTGGAATACTTAGAGAAAACAAGAGAAACTTTAGAAGAAAACCATAGTATTCATTTAAGTATATCTTTGTATTTTTCAAGTATATCTTACAAAAGGGGAGGAGTTTCCTTTATATAGGAAAAGCTCCGAGAAACAAACCAACAAACTTTAGTGGTGGGACAGGTTCCCTAGCCACTTGATTACAAACAAACAAAAACTAAAAGTAACTTTAACAAAGCAATCTAACACGTGTGTGGTAGGACAGGACCCCTAACCACATGATTGCTAACAAACAAAAGATAAAAGTAGCTTTTGGAAAAGCTACATTATTACAAACAAACAAAAGTCATAAAGTGACTTTATGAAAAGCAAACTCCCTAAAAGACAAACAACTTTGTGAAAAGCAAAACTTGAAAATAAAGCACAAGACAACACATGACAGGTGTTCTCTCCGAAAGTGGTGAGAAGCAACGTTTATGGAGACAGTTGGCGTCCTTGGTGGGTAATCCAAGTATGATACTGTTCTCTCATATCAAGCTCAGAGTCATCATCGCTCCAGATAATGCTATTTCGGATTGCTTCTTTGTAAAACAAATCAGGAGTTGTCTGGGTGCAGGGAGATAAGGGACTATGAGTATTGTACATTGCCGCCGTGTTGTAAACTTCTGCAAGAGCTGTACGAGCATGGAAACAGCCTTCCCACATTGAATGAGAATGATCATGGGTATGGATGTGATCAACGACACGAATTAGCGGGGGTTTGTCACGGCCCCAAATGTCTCGTAATTGTATGATGACAATGGTAGCCTGAGAAAGATGGTGGCCATCAAGAAGCTGCAGAGTGAGATGATCCGCAAAGATGGGGGAGAACAAGCGATCAAACCATCGTCCATGATTGTATCGACGACTTCGGTGGATGAGTTGAGGATCAAATAGAACTGCCATAGGATACATGTTGAACAAAAGCCAAAAAGCATAGTATGCTTGAGGCATGGCATTGCAAATTAAATCATGACCCCAGTTTGTATCTTCATCAATAACATGGAAAAAGGATGTTGTAGGACGAAAAACAAACTCGTGCATCTGGTCGAAGTCAGGAAAAGGATCAATCAGACTATAGGTTAATATCCGACCATCTGTATCGACAGGAGGAGTATTTTTAATGTCATACATAAATGACCATATTCTCCACTTTGTTGGAGGAGAGCTCTCAGGATAACTCAGATGGTTTGTAACCTTGTCAAAAATTTGACTTTGGATTTCCATAGGAAGTGCTTGGATAAAGTCATGGAGATTAAAAGATAACTGCGTCGCCATTCTCGGATTGAGAATAAGAAGAAAACTACTGAAGGGATGATGCGGATAATGCAATGGAGGCCTGTGGGTTTTATAGTCACAAAAATTCCCGTGTCTTCTATGAATGGATAGGGTACTCCAATAATGGCGATTGAAGTGTCCATTAGTTGTGGTGGAGAAGAACCCTTGGGCTAATTGTTGAAGCCATTGCATAGTTGCCATTTGGATGGACTTTCGAAGTAAGGCAATTGTCATTAGCATCAAAGAAAATTGGTGGTGTGGATAGTGACATGTGGCGAGAAAGTCTTGGAGATAGATGCCAAAAAATTGTGTAGTTGCTTCTTGGAAAGATGGTGATCTGGAAAGTGTAACGAGTTCCCCGAGCGATATGTGGCTCGGAGAATACTTTCCGTCTTGTAAGACCATTCTAAGAAATTCAATCGATTGTTGGCCGAGGATGCTCTTTGTTGCCGACACCATAATGCCATACTGATCCACTATCTTGTGAAACGTGGAAAGTAAGTCCATGTGAATCTCGTGATCAGAAGAAAACAAAAAGATGTCATCAATGTAGATAAGAGCATGGTGGAGGATAGGCTGAAAGATCCGTGTCATCACTTTTTGAAAAAGCAAAGACGCGACTTTTAATTCAAAGGGCATAACAGTCCATTGGGAATATGCATTGGGAATGCAGAAAGGCTGTCTTGTATCGTTCGTCGAATGGATGCCAAGTTGCCAAAATCTGGCCTTGAGATCAAACCTGGAAAAGATCTTAGCATCTCGAATGTGTACGAACAAGGATTGGATGCGAGGAAGTGGGAACTTGTCGTCCGATAGAAAACAATTAAGAGGGATGATAGTCTATGACAAGTCGTTTTTCCCCACGAACTATTTTCGACCGCTTCTCAACGAGAAAAGGCTTGACAAGCCCAATTAGAGGATGTGGACTCAATGAAACCTTGAGACAGAAGTTGAACACATTTATCATGAGCTAACATGAGGTCGGAAGGAGTCATCCCTGGATGAGTAGCCTTGGGAGGATTGACATCTTCGTTAAGTGAAGTGGAAGCTTAATAAAGAATTGAGTGTTCTTCCATAAAGGAAAAGGATGAGTAAACCGACTATGATTTTCGGGACGAGAAAGGGATAAACTTTTCATGGAAAGTTTGATATGGAGGTTGTGTGTAACGAAAGAGCATACAGTTTAAGGGTGTCTCGTGTATGGAAGAAACATATGTTTAAACCGAATCCTCGTGTGGCCATAATCTGTAATTTGGACATTTGATGAAGAAGATCAAAACCTATGAGAAGATCTTTATCAGGAAGAGTTGAACCAACTACTTTTGTCCAAAGAACACAATTTTGGAAGAATTGAATACCAATGGGTTTTTTGGTAATCAAAGAGGTATGAAAAATATCGCCATTGGCGGCCTTGAAATACTCAGTATGTTTTTCCCAACAAGAAGATGGAAGAATGTTAGGATTAAGCATACTCTTTTGGGCTCAAAGTGTCAATAAATCCGATAAGAGGTTTAGGTTTAGCAAACCTGGAAGAAAGGATTTGAATGCGGATTGATGGCCGGTGTCTTTACACCTGGAGGATGTCATGATTGGTTGAAACACAGTGATGATGAGAAGCGTGTCTTCTATTGGAAGTGCATGAGTTGAATCATTGCTGATGGCAAAGGCAGTTTGGTCATCATACTCATTCTGTTCTGTATAAACAGATTCAACATCTTCGGAGTCAGATAACATTGACGATTGTTGAAGGTGTTGAATAAGACGCACAGCTTTATCCTGATTGTGAGGACAATTTTTTGCAAAATGACCTCGCTTTCTGCAAATGAAGCAGCGAGAATCTTTAGTTTTGTGTGCATCGGGACGGATCCTTTCTTTCGAAAACGCGGTAGGGCTTCTTCTTGGATGAACTAGATCCGGACCGTCTGTCTTTGGAACTTACGGAAGTGAGCTGTCTTTTTAGAGGGACAGTGACAATCTTTTTCGGACTTGCATTTGATCTTGAGATGAGGCTTCTTGCAAGCAGTCTGAAAAGGTTGCTTGTTGTCAATGAGATCTCTTAAAAACTCTTTTTGCTCACATAGTCGTTCAAGAGCATTAACGACTAATTGATAGATCTGCTTGAGCGATATGTCTGCAACATTTAAGCGATTGACGGTGATAAGCCTTTGAAGCTCGGGTTGTAATTCCTTAGGGATAGAAGCGATGAAGACATGCTTCGAGTGTAGGATCATTAAAGCCATTGAGCTTATAGAAGAGAGTGGACATACGCTTGTAGTGAAAATCAAGATCTTTTTCGTAAGGAACAAACAGCATTTCATCTCGCATGTATTCTCTACGAGCAAGCTCTCGTTGCTGCGAGTAGGTTCTCCAATAAATTGATCATAAATTATGCCCAACGCAACGGTGACACCTCTCTGAAACGAACAAATTGGAGTTGGCGATAAGGACCCACGCTATCAAACCAATCTCGGAGAGAGCCGAGAAACCGAGAACCGAACTCTTGTAGTACTTTAAGAGTTGTGGCCCCGGTTGAAGCAGTTGAACATTGACCCAAGCGGTAAATTCTTGGAATCGTTCGGCCATTTTGTGCGTGGAATATCATCAAATGTAAACCGGTGAGAACTCATTTGGTTTTGATGAGTTTTGTGAAGCTCTGTAGAGGCGGCATGGTCGCCATGAGTGGAACCTTCATCATCATCGGTTCATCAACATAAGGAGGACCAGGAGAAGGAGAACTAGTGGAAGGCTCGACCATAAGGAGTCTGGAAATGTCTGCAAATTCTGACTCAGAATCAGAAGAGGTTGCAGGTTCAGTATCTGTAAGTGCTGAGGAAGACTCGGAAGAAGTTGGGACAGACTGAGCTGTGGAAGAGAAGTCATCAGACTTAGAAGCAAGAGATTGCTCAGAGTGACTAGAAGAGGATGGAGATGGAGTTTCCATCATATGCGGAGGCTGAGAAGAATACTGGTGAAGTGGTGCTTTCTGTTTAGAATGCGGGGATGTGGTGCTGAAGATGAATCAGACTGTGTATCTGAAACATGAGATGGAGTATGTTCTGGAGTGGGAACTGGACTAGGAACAGGTGTTGGGGTAGGAGTCCTTTGGGATTTTGGTGTATGTCTTTTTGGACTAGAGGAGGACTGAGTTGGAGTTGGGTCAGCGGTATGAGATAGACCAAACATGGGACTCAGGTCAGGAGGCCTGTATAAGGATGGTGTATAGAAAGGTTGGTATGTCTTGAAAGTAGATGGTTGAAATGGTAGAGAGCCGACTTAGCCAAACCGTGGTTCTTTGGAAATGCCGTTCTGCATCTATACGAGCAAGTTCAGCCTTAAGACTGCGGATTTCAGCTTCTTTTTCGTTAAACTCATGACCCCAGATATTCTGTGTTATCATAGATCTGAGTTCTTTGTCAAGCTGAATGGCTCTATTGTTCATGTCTACATACATCTTGTCTAGTGAGAGACAACGTAGTAATTTCTTTGGGATGTATGTTGAACTTGTGTAGCAACCGCATCTACTTTAGTGTGAATCTGTTCTGGAACGACATTGCAGGCTCTAGCATTTCGAGTTTGCCGATTAAGAAATGGACTCGAACGTCTTAGTCTCTTCAGGTTGACCATCAGGATTAACAGGACCATGAACATAAGGTTTTGTAACAACCTTATATTTTGTTTCCGTGTGTTTGTCAAGGAAAGGAAACTGACTGTTGTAAGTACTGTATGAAGATGAGAACATCATACGGGACTTAATCAAGGGTGGTTGAGGTGAGGAAGGCAAGAGGTTCTCTTGTCCGAGGATTTTTAGGCCTTTGGTGTAGATAGGTAAAGGTGACATAGACTCGGGATGATCGGGAGGAAAAGGTTTAATGGGTTTGCAAGTAGCGGGAGTTCGGTAACCTTTTTCTTTTTGCGACGCTTAGGAGCATCGTCCTCATCATCGAATAATCATCGAGGCAAGGACGACTGGATCACACATATGGGCGTGAGGAACATCCCATAAGAAATGACCATCGAGTTTGCTAGGATAAATTGGATATCTGTTGAAGCAAAGTTTGTGGATGGGAATCTTTTCTTGTGCGATTGGGACTGCTTGTGATCATTGATGTGTAAGAGAAAGAAACTACGGGTGCCTGTTCGAAGATGGTGGTGGAAAGTCATTCTAACCGAGCCGTCGATCGTTTCTCGAACATAGCATCGAAGTTTGAAGTGGGTGAGAATTTCGGTGGAACTTCTCATAGTTGGATAGCCATTCAAGAGGCATGAGTTTTAGGAGTTCATGCTTACGAAGTTGTCTAGGAATCGAACTATGGAAGGTCTTTGTCTCAAGTGTCCGCTAGGATCATCAAAGCATCATGTGAAGGCGTGTCTTTGTTGGAAGATCAAGAGCATGGTTACGCAATCGATAGACAAAGTGGTGATGCGAGTTGCTATTTTAGAAGTGACAGTACGTGCTGCTCCCTGGATCTCGTACTTGAACCTTCAAGGTTGTAGGAAGGTTGGCATCGTTGAGTGACAGTGATTGAAATTGGGATAGAAAGTGAGTAGGACACTTCCTACGTGCGAGTTGTAAGGATGTACCAATAACGGCATGTTGATACTCCTTGAAACGAGTATCTAGCGAGTGCAAGCTTGGTTGTAACAGGTAGACCTTTACGGCCATGAGTGTAAGGATGAGTCGAACACCACCAAAATGGAGGTGAGTATACCCTTTTCGTTTCCACCGAACAATTAATTCGGGTGGAATCTCAAGAGTAACATAACGCTCGCTGCTTGGGAGGTCGATAAAGCGCTTTGGTCAAGTCTAGAAGATCTGGACATATTCTTTTGGAGCAGTCTATTAGTATGGATGAGAGTTCTAATTCCTCGGGTTAAGGAATTTTCTCTTTTGTACAGATGGTAAGGACTGAGTAAAGGCATGGAAGACTCAGAAATCTGTGCAGACTCAGGGATATAACTATATTCAACAAGGTTTTCTATTTTAGATGCCATGTGTTTAGTGCAAGATTTGGGTAAAGACAAAGTAGAAGACATAGAAATAGGAGATAGATCAGTAGGTTGAGATGAAGATGAAGCCATGGTTTTGTAAAGTGTGTTTTCTCTTTTGTATCCGTAAGACAAGAAACTTATCACAAATTATACCACCTCGGGCGCAGAACGGAACGGGGCTCTGATACCACTCGGGGGGTTATCCACTCACGTTGAGTACAAAAGACGAACTGGTATCAGAGCCCCGTTCCCGTTCCTGCCCGAGGTGGTATAATTTGTGATAAGTTTCTTGTCTTCTGGATACAAAAGAGAAAACAGCTTACAAAACCATGGCTTCATCTTCATCTCAACCTACAGATCTATCTCCTATTTCTATGTCTTCTACTTTGTCTTTACCCAAATCTTGCACTAAACACATGGCATCTAAAATAGAAAACCTTGTTGAAAATAGTTATATCCCTGAGTCCGCATTGCATTTCGAGTCTTCCATGCCTTTACTCGGCCCTTACCATCTCGTACAAAAGAGAAAATTCCTTAACCCGAGGAATTAGAACTCTCATCCATACTAATAGACTCCGCTCCAAAAGAATATGTCCAAGCTTTCTAGACTTGACCAAAGGCGCTTTATCACCTCCCAAGCAGAAAGCAAAGATGTTACTCTTGAGATTCCACCCGAATTAATTGTTCAATGGAAACGAAAAGGGTATACTCACCTCCATTTTGGTGGTGTTCGACTCATCCTTACACTCCATGGCCGTAAAGGTCTACCCGTTACAGCCAAAGCTTGCACCGCTAGATACTCGTTTCAAAGAGTATCAACATGTCGTTATTGGTACAAATTCTCACAACTCGCATGCAGTGAAGTGTTCTACTCACTTTCTATCCCAATTTCAATCACACTCAACGATGCCAACCTTCCTACAACCTTGAAGGTTCAAGTACAGATCCAGGGAGCAGTAACAGATCGTCACTTCTAAAATAGCAACTCGCATCACCGCCTTGTCTATCGATTGCGTAACCATGCTCTTGATCTTCCAACAAAGACAGCCTTCACATGATGCTTTGATGATCCTAGCGTACATCGAGACAAAGACCTTCCATAGTTCGTATTCCTAGACAACTTCGTAAGCATGAACTCCTAAAACTCATGCCTCTTGAATGGCTATCCAACTATGAGAAGTTCCACCGTAATTCTCACCACTTCAAACTTCGATGCTATGTTCGAGAAACGATCGACGGCTCTGTTAGAATGACTTTCCACCACCATCTTCGAATGTGCACCCGTAGTTTCTTTCTCTTACACATCAATGATCACAAGAAATCCCAATCGCACAAGAAAAGATTCCCATCCACAGCCTTTGCTTCAACAGATATCCAATTTATCCTAGCAAACTCGATGGTCATTTCTTACGGGATGTTCCTCACGCCCATATGTGTGATCCAGTCGTCCTTGCCTCGATGATTATTCTCGATGACGAGGACGATGCTCCTAAGCGTCGCAAAAAGAAAAAGGTTACCGTAACTCCCGCTACTTGCAAACCCATTAAACCTTTTCCTCCCGATCATCCCGAGTCTATGTCACCTTTACCTATCTACACCAAAGGCCTAAAAATCCTCGCACAAGAGAACCTCTTGCCTTCCTCACCTCAACCACCCTTGATTAAGTCCCGTATGATGTTCTCATCTTCATCCAAGACTTACAACAAATGCCGCTTTCTTCCCTTGACAAACACACGGATCCAACATCTAAGGTTGTTACAAAACCTTATGTTCATGGTCCCGTTACTCCCGCTGGTCAACCCGAAGAGCCTAAGCCGTTCGAGTCTGTTCTTAATCGGCAAACTCGTAATGCCAGAGCCTGCACGTCGTTTCGGGAACGATTCACACCAAAGTAGATGCGGTTGCTACACAAGTTCAAGATACATCCCAAAGAAGTTACTTCGTTGTCTCTCGCCTAGACAAGATGTATGTAGACATGAACAACAGAGCCATTCAGCTTGACAAAGAACTCAGATCTATGATAACACGTAATATCCTGGGGTCATGAGTTTAACAAAAAAGTTTGAAATCCGCAGCCTTAAAGTCGAACTTGCTCGTATAGATGCAGTAAAGGCATTTCAAAGAACCACAGCTTGGCTAAATCACCTCCTCTACCATTTCAACCATCTACTTTCAAGACATACCAACCTTTCTATACACCATCCTTATATGTGCCTCCCGACTCCGAGTCCTATGTTTGGTCTATCTCATACCTCCGACCCAACTCCAACTCGTACATCCTCCGCACCAAAAAGAATCGCACCAAAACCACAAAAGACTCCCTGTTCCTAGTCCAGCTTCCCACTCCAACATACTCCATCTCATGTTTCGTATATACACACCGATTCATCCTCGCACCACATCCCCGCATTCTAAACAAAGCACCACTTCACCCGCATTCTTCTCACCCTCCGCATATGATGGAAACTCCATCTCCATCCTCTTCTAGTCACTCGAGCAATCTTTTGCTTCTCGGCCCGACGACTTCTCTTCCACAAATTTCGCTCCGTCCCGACTTCCTCCGAGTCTTCCTCAAGACTTACAGACATCGAACCCGCAACCTCTTCCGATTCTCGAGTCGATTTGCAGACATTTCCGCACTCCTTATGGTCGAGCCTTCCACTAGTTCTCCTTCTCCCGGTACTCCTTATGTTGATGAACCGATGATGATGAAGGTTCCACTCATGGCGACCATGTCGCTCTACAGAGCTTCACACAACTCATCAAAACCAAACGAGTTCTCACCGGTTTACATTTGATGATATTCCACGCACAAAATGGCCGTAACGATTCCAAGAATTTATCGCTTGGGTCAATGTTCAACCGTTTCAACCAGGGGCCACAACTCTTAAAGTACTACAAGAGTTCGGGCCTTGTACATCGTTCTCTCCGAGATTGGTTTGATAGCGTGGGTCCTTATCGCCAACTCCAATTTGTCTGGCTTTCAGAGGTGTTTCACCGCGTTGGGCATAATTTATGATCAATTTATCGGAGAACCCATCGCAAAGAACAGAGCTTGCTCGTAGAGAATACATGCAGATGAAATGTCGTTCCTTATGCAGTAAAGATCTTGATTTTCACTACAAGCGTATGTCCACTCTCTTCTATAAGCTCAATGGCTTTAATGATCCTACACTCGAAGCATGTCTTCATCGCTTCTATCCCTAAGGAATTACAACCCGAGCTTCAAAGGCTTATCATCGTCAATCGCTAAATGTTGCGTACATATCGCTCTAAGAAGATCTATCAATTAGTCGTTAATGCTCTTGAACGACTATGTGAGCAAAAAGAGTTTTTGAGAGATCTCATTGACAACAAACAACCTTTTCAGATCGCTTGCAAGAAGCCTCATCTCAAGATCAAATGCAAGTCCGAAAAAGATTGTCACCGTCCCTCTAAAAAGACAGCTCACTTCCGCAAGTTCCAAAGACAGACGGTCCCGCATCTAGTTCATCCAAGAAGTTAAGCCCTACCGCTTTTTCGTAAAGAAGGATTCGTCCCGTATGCACCGAACTAAAGATTCTCGCCGCTTCATTTGCCGAAAGCGAGGTCATTTTGCAAAGAATTGTCCTCACAATCAGATAAAGTCGTATGCCTTATTCAACACCTTCAACAATCGTCAATGTTATCTCGACTCCGAAGATGTTGAATCTGTTTATACGTAATGTAATGAGTATGATGACCAAACCGCCTTTGCCATCGCAATGATTCAACTCATGCACTTCCAATGAAGACACAGCTTCTCGTCATCACCGTGCTCAACCAACCATGGCATCCTCCAAAGGAAAAGCACCTGCTCCATCAATCCGTATTCAAATCCTTTCTTCCAGGTTTGCTAAACCTAAACCTCTTATCGGATTTATCGACACTGAGCCCAAAAGAGTATGCTTAATCCTAACATTCTTCCATCTTCTTGTTGGGAAAAACATACCGAGTATTTCAAGGCCGCCAATGGCGATATTTTTCATACCTCTTTGATTACCAAAAAACCCATTGGTATTCAATTCTTCCAAAATTGTGTTCTTTGGACAAAAGTTGTTGGTTCAACTCTTCCCGATAAAGACCTTCTCATAGGTTTTGATCTTCTTCATCAAATGTCCAAATTACAGATTATGGCCACAGGATTCGATTTAAACACATGTTTCTTCCATACACGTACACCCTTAAAACCGTATGCTATTTCGTACGTACAACCCCATATCAAACTTTTCAAGAAAAGTTTCTTCCTTTTTGTCCCGAAAATCATAGTCGCTTATTCATCCTTTTCCTTTATGGAAGAATTCTCGCTCTTTATTAAGCTTCCTTTTAAGCTTAATGAGGATATCAATCCTACAAAGGCCACTCATCCAGGGATGACTCCTCCGACCTCAAGCTAGCCCAAGATGAATGCAGCCGCACTTTTGTCACAAGGGTTAATTGAGCCCACAACCTCAAATTGGGCTTGCCAAGCCTTTTATGTCGAGAAAGCGGTCGAGATAGTTCGTGGTAAAAAGAGACTTGTGATAGACTACCAGCCCTTAAACCGTTTTCTATCCGATGACAAGTTTCCTCTCCCAAAATCCAATCCTTATTTGTCCACATCCGAGATGCAAAGATTTTTTCCAAGTTTGATCTCAAGGCCGGATTTTGGCAACTTGGCATTCATCCATCGTAAAGATACAAAACAGCCTTTTCGTATCCCTAATGCTCATTACCAAGTGGACTCGTAATGCCTTTCGGCCTTAAAGTGGCACCTTCGCTTTTTCAAAAAGCGATGACACGGATTTTCGAGCCTATCCTCCATCATGCTCTTATCTACATTGATGACATCCTTTTGTTTTCTACCGATCACGAGACACACATGGAGTTACTTTCCACGTTTCACCGTATCGTGGATCGCATGGCATAATGTTGTCGGCAAAAAAGAGCACTCTAGGCCGTACATCGGTTGAATTTCTTGGTATGGTCTTAAAAGACGGAAAGTATCATCCCGGGCCCCATATCGCCCAAGAACTCGTTACACTTTCCGTATCACAATCTCACAAGAAAACAACTCGCAGCAATTTCTAGGCATCATCAATTACCTCCGTGACTTTTTACCACATGTTGCGGTCTACACTAGTCCTCTCTCAATGATGCTAAAAAAGATCGCCCCGCTTTGGGGACCACCAGATAACAACTGTCCAATGCCTAAAGCAGATTGCACAACAGCCTCCACCACTCAAAATACCAACTCGTTCGGCCGCCGAATCCTACGACGGATGCTAGTGATGAGTACTGGGAGTCGTTCTCCTGAAGAAATTAATGGTCATGAATTCTACCGTGCCCACGCCGCTGGTCAATTCAAGGATTCCGAAAAGCACTACCACGTTATCTACAAGGAGACCTCGTCGTCAAATACGGCATTCAAAAGTTTGAATTTCATTTAATCGGACATAACTTTATAGTTCGATTAGATAATTCAGCCTTTTCCTAATATACCGAACTTCAAAAACAAGACGCTACCGGACAAACATCTTCTCGTACTAAAAATTGGTTTGTCAAGTATGACTTCACAGTCAAAGATATAAAAGGGGATAAGAACCCGATCCCCGATCTTCTCACTCGACCCCTTCCAGCTTACAACCTTGGTTACATCCGTTTCTATCTTCCTCTCATAGCTATGGCTTCGCCTCTTCCAACCACCGCAACTACGAAAAAGACTTTTCCTCTCGAACCTCTCTTTCATCCCTTCACCGTATTCAGACTTTGCCAAAAAATTCCTATTTCGCTATTTCACCAATATCTACCGTGGTCAACCCGCCGGTTTTCCCGCTTCCATCCCGAACATCTTTTCTCACCGGTTTTACTATTGATCCCAAACGGATATCACCGATGATGAACTTTGGTTCATTTGGTGCCTCACCACTTTGTATGCCACCAAATTGGTCTTTCCTTTTCATGCTATTCGTACTCTCCTCAATAGTCCACCACTTGTGTGTTCGCTCCTATGGACTATGTTTGAATGGTTCTCCCCATTCCTTGGTGGAGAAGACAATTACAACAGATTGCCGAAAGACTTCATCTCTCTCGTATTCCCGACTATGAAAAAGATAAGTTCACCTCTCGTTTTCATAATTCATGTGGCATATTTCCAACATCCCGTTACCCAATCATTTTGGACACAAGACTGTGCATATGAATGGAAAACCCTTCCTCATCCTTTTCCTCTTCAAAGATGATCCTACCACCGTTCAAGAACTCAAGCAGCTCCTCCTCGACTTAAACCATGTTCCTCCTCCAAAGAACAGATATTCAACACACTTCCCTAGACCTCAACATGAAGTCCCGTCGCTCCATCCTCTAGTGCAAATCCCGGTGGCCTCCCGTTCAAAGAAGAACGCCCGCATTACACCAACATCATGTACCAGACTCACAAGATCCTTACGAAGACTTTTCTCCGCCTTCTTCTCTCGCCCCGCCAACCTCCTCACCACGTGCTCTTCCTCCTACACGCAGAACACCCACCGTAATCTACTCACAACGTGTTTGGAAATGTACCCGATATTAGTGATGATGACACGGACAGCTGAAGATGACATCAGCGAACCCGTCCCCATCTCACTTTATGTAATGGTTTGGCTTGTTTTGGTTTGCTTTTCATAAAGTCACTTTATGACTTTTGTTTGTTTGTAATAATGTAGCTTTGCTTTTCCAAAAGCTACTTTCATCTTTTGTTTGTTAGCAATCATGTGGTTGTGGGTCCCGTCCTACCACACACGTGTTAGATTGCTTTTTTAAAGCTACTTTTAGTTTTTGTTTGTTTTTAATCAAGTGGCTAGTGAGCCCGTCCCACCACTAAAGTTTGTTGGTTTGTTTCACTGAGCTTTTCCTATATAAAGGAAACTCCTCTCCTTTTGTAAGATATACTTAAATACTTGAAATAGACTTGAGATATACTTGAAATACTATGGTTTTCTTCTAAACTTTCTCTTGTTTTCTCTAAGTATTCCATAAGTTAGACTCTTCTCTGAGTTTGTTCATCTCTATCCTTGTTGAGTACGTCCTATACACAAAACCTTGTGTAGGTTTCGTATAGTCGCTTGGTTACCAACCCCAAAGCCCTTGCATCGCTTGAGAAACGACGACCGTAAGTACGTTGTTCATGCTTAAAGAAAAGCCGACGGACAAAGCGAAATATAGCGTGGTATGCGAGAAAGCAACGACCCTTTTGTCGGTATATGGTCGTTTTGTTGGTCTGGGTAACCCGATAGATGATATTGTTCATCGGGACGAATTGGTTCGTCTTTTGTACTCAACGTGAGTGGATATCCTCCGAGTGGTATCGTAGCCCCGTTCCCGCTCCCCGCCCGAGGTGGTATAATTTATGATAAGTTTCTTGTCTTCTCGGATACAAAAGAGAAAACAAATTTTACAAAACCATGGCTTCATCTTCATCTCAACCTACAGATCTATCTCCTATTTCTATGTCTTCTACTTTGTCTTTACCCAAATCTTGCACTAAACACATGGCATCTAAAATAGAAAACCTTGTTGAATATAGTTATATCCCCGAGTCCGCACGTATTTTCGAGTCTTCCATGCCTTTACTCGCCCTTACCATCTCAGTACAAAAGAGAAAATTCCTTAACCCGAGGAATTAGAACTCTCATCCATACTAATAGACTCCGCTCCAAAGAATATGTCCAGCTTTCTAGACTTGACCAAAGGCGCTTTATCACCCCTCCCAAGCAGAAAGCAAGATGTTACTCTTGAGATTCCACCCGAATTAATTGTTCAAAGGAAACGAAAAGTGGTATACTCACCTCCATTTTGGTGGTGTTCGACTCATCCTTACACTCCATGGCCGTAAAGGTCTACCCGTTATAGCCAAAGCTTGCACCGCTAGATACTCGTTTCAAAGAGTATCAACATGTCGTTATTGGTACAACCCTCACAACTCGCATGCAGAAGTGTTCTACTCACTTTCTATCCCAATTTCAATCATCACTCAACGATGCCAACCTTCCTACAACCTTGAAGGTTCAAGTACAGATCCAGGAGCAGTAATGATCGTCACTTCTAAAAAATAGCAACTCGCATCACCAGCCTTGTCTATCGATTGCGTAACCATGCTCTTGATCTTCCAACAAAGACAGCCTTCACATGATGCTTTGATGATCCTAGCAGACATCGAGACAAAGACCTTCCATAGTTCAGATTCCTAGACAACTTCGTAAGCATGAACTCCTAAAACTCATGCCTCTCGAATGGCTATCCAACTATGAGAAGTTCCACCGTAATTCTCACCACTTCAAACTTCGATGCTATGTTCGAGAAACGATCGACGGCTCTGCTAGAATGACTTTCCACCCACCATCTTCGAATGTGCACCCGTAGTTTCTTTCTCTTACACATCAATGATCACAAGAATTCCAATCGCACAAGAAAAGATTCCCATCCACAGCCTTTGCTTCAACAGATATCCAATTTATCCTAGCAAACTCGATGGTCATTTCTTACGGGATGTTCCTCACGCCCATATGTGTGATCCAGTCGTCCTTGCCTCGATGATTATTCTCGATGATTGAGGACGATGCTCCTAAGCGTCGCAAAAAGAAAAAGGTTACCGTAACTCCCGCTACTTGCAAACCCATTAAACCTTTTCCTCCCGATCATCCCGAGTCTATGTCACCTTTACCTATCTACACCAAAGGCCTAAAAATCCTCGCACAAGAGAACCTCTTGCCTTCCTCACCTCAACCACCCTTGATTAAGTCCCGTATGATGTTCTCATCTTCATCCAAGATTTACAATGCTTCGCTTCCTTCCCTTGACAAACACACGGATCCAACATCTAAGGTTGTTACAAAACCTTATGTTCATGGTCCCGTTACTCCCGCCGGTCAACCCGAAGAGCCTAAGCCGTTCGAGTCTGTTCTTAATCGGCAAACTCGTAATGCCAGAGCCTGCACGTCGTTCGGGAACAGATTCACACCAAAGTAGATGCGGTTGCTACACAAGTTCAAAGATACATCCCAAAGAAGTTACTTCGTTGTCTCTCGCCTAGACAAGATGTATGTAGACATGAACAACAGAGCCATTCAACCTTGACAAAGAACTCGATCTATGATAACACGTAATATCCTGGGGTCATGAGTTTAACAAAAAGAAGTCGAAATCCGTAGCCTTTAAAGCGGAACTTGCTCGTATAGATGCAGTAAAGGCATTTCCAAAGAACCACAGCTTGGCTAAATCAGCCTCCTCTACCATTTCAACCATCTACTTTCAAGACATACCAACCTTTCTATACACCATCCTTATACTGTGCCTCCCGACTCCGAGTCCTATGTTTGGTCTATCTCATACCTCCGACCCAACTCCAACTCGTACATCCTCCGCACCAAAAAGAATCGCACCAAAACCACAAAAGACTCCCCGTTCCTAGTCCAGCTTCCCACTCCGTAACATACTCCATCTCATGTTTCGTATACACACACCGATTCATCCTCGCACCACATCCCCGCATTCTAAACAAAGCACCACTTCACCAAGATTCTTCTCACCTCTCCGCATATGATGGAAACTCCATCTCCATCCTCTTCTAGTCACTCGAGCAATCTTTTGCTTCTCGTCCGACGACTTCTCTTCCACACTTCGGGCTCGTCCCGACTTCCTCCGAGTCTTCCTCAAGACTTACAGATATCGAACTCCGCAACCTCTTTCGATTCTCGAGTCGATTTGCAGACATTTCCGCACTCCTTATGGTCGAGCCTTCCACTAGTTCTCCTTCTCCCGGTACTCCTTATGTTGATGAACCGTATGATGATGAAGGTTCCACTCATGGCGACCATGTCGCTCTACAGAGCTTCACACAACTCATCAAAACCAACGAGTTCTCACCGGTTTACATTTGATGATATTCCACGCACAAAATGGCCGTAACGATTCCAAGAATTTATCCGCTTGGGTCAATGTTCAATCGTTTCAACCAGGGGCCACAACTCTTAAAGTACTACAAGAGTTCGGGCCTTTGCATCGCTCTCTCCGAGATTGGTTTGATAGCGTGGGTCCTTATCGCCAACTCCAATTTGTCAGCTTCAGAGGTGCCATCGTCGTTGGGCATAATTTATGATCAATTTATCGGAGAACCTATCGCAAAGAAACGAGCTTGCTCGTAGAGAATACATGCAGATGAAATGTCGTTTCTCACAAGCAGAAAGATCTTGATTTTCACTACAAGCGTATGTCCACTCTCTTCTATAAGCTCAATGGCTTTAATGATCCTACATCGAAGCATGTCTTCATCGCTTCTATCCCTAAGGAATTACAACCCGAGCTTCAAAGGCTTATCATCGTCAATCGCTTAAATGTTGCGTACATATCGCTAAGAAGATCTATCAATTAGTCGTTAATGCTCTTGAACGACTATGTGAGCAAAAAGAGTTTTTGAGAGATCTCATTGACAACAAACAACCTTTTCAGATCGCTTGCAAGAAGCCTCATCTCAAGATCAAATGCAAGTCCGAAAAAGATTGTCATCGTCCCTCTAAAAAGACAATTTCACTTCCGCAAGTTCCAAAGACAGACGGTCCGATCTAGTTCATCCCAGTTAAGCCCTACCGCTTTTTTTCGTAAAGAAGGATTCGTCCCGTATGCACCGAACTAAAGATTCTCGCCGCTTCATTTGCCGAAAGCGAGGTCATTTTGCAAAGAATTGTCCTCACAATCAGAGAAAGTCGTATGCCTTATTCAACACCTTCAACAATCGTCAATGTTATCTCGACTCAAGATGTTGAATCTGCTTATACTGTAACGTAATGAGTATGATGACCAAACCGCCTTTGCCATCAGCAATGATTCAACTCATGCACTTCCAATTGAAGACACAGCTCTCGTCATCACCGTGCTCAACCAAGCCATGGCATCCTCAAAGCTGAAAAAGCACCTGCTCCATCAATCCGTATTCAAATCCTTTCTTCCAGGTTTGCTAAACCTAAACCTCTTATCGGATTTATCGACACTCGAGAGCCCAAAAGAGTATGCTTAATCCTAACATTCTTCCATCTTCTTGTTGGGAAAAACATACCGAGTATTTCAAGGCCGCAATGGCGATATTTTTCATACCTCTTTGATTACCAAAAAACCCATTGGTATTCAATTCTTCCAAAATTGTGTTCTTTGGACAAAAGTTGTTGGTTCAACTCTTCTTCCCGATAAAGACCTTCTCATAGGTTTTGATCTTCTTCATCAAATGTCCAAATTACAGATTATGGCCACAGGATTCGATTTAAACACATGTTTCTTCCATACACGTACACCCTTAAATCGTATGCTATTTCGTACGTATAACCCCCATATCAAACTTTTCAAGAAAAGTTTCTTCCTTTTTGTCCCGAAAATCATAGTCGCTTATTCATCCTTTTCCTTTATGGAAGAATTCTCGCTTCTTTATTAAGCTTCCTTTTAAGCTTAATGAGGATATCAATCCTACAAAGGCCACTCATCCAGGGATGACTCCTCTCGACCTCAAGCTAGCCCAAGATGAATGCAGCCAGCTTTTTGTCACAAGGGTTAATTGAGCCCACAACCTCAAATTGGGCTTGCCAAAGCTTTTTTATGTCGAGAAGCGGCCGAGATAGTTCGTGGTAAAAAGAGACTTGTGATAGACTACCATTTCTTAAATCGTTTTCTATCCGATGACAAGTTCCTCTCCCAAAATCCAATCCTTATTTGTCCACATCCGAGATGCAAAGATTTTTTCCAAGTTTGATCTCAAGGCCCGATTTTGGCAACTTGGCATTCATCCATCGTAAAGATACAAAACAGTTTTTCAGATCCCTAATGCTCATTACCAGCTGGATCGTAATGCCTTTCGGGCCTTAAAGTGGCACCTTCGCTTTTTCAAAAAGCGATGACACGGATTTTCGAGCCTATCCTCCATCATGCTCTTATCTACATTGATGACATCCTTTTGTTTTCTATCGATCACGAGACACACATGGAGTTACTTTCCACGTTTCACCCAGATTGTGGATCAAGATGGCATAATGTTGTCGGCAAAAAGAGCACTCTAGGCCGTACATCGGTTGAATTTCTTGGTATGGTCTTAAAAGACGAAAGTATCATCCCGGGCCCCATATATCGCCCAAGAATCGTTACACTTTCCGCATCACAATCTCACAAGAAAACAATCGCAGCAAATTTCTAGGCATCATCAATTACCTCCGTGACTTTTTACCACATGTTGCGGTCTACACTAGTCCTCTCTCAATGATGCTAAAAAAGATCGCCTCGCTTGGGGACCAAACTGATAACAACTGTCCAACAAACTAAAGCAGATTGCACAACAGTTTTCCACCACTCAAAATACCAACCGCCGGCCGCCGAATCCTACAGACGGATGCTAGTGATGAGCACGGGAGTCGTTTCTCCTGAAGAAATTAATGGTCATGAATTCTACCGTGCCCACGCCGCTGGTCAATTCAAGGATTTCGAAAAGCACTACCACGTTATCTACAAGCGAGACCTTCGCCGTCAAATACGCATTCAAAAGTTTGAATTTCATTTAATCGACATAACTTTATAGTTCGATTAGATAATTCAAATTTTTCCTAATATATCAACTTCAAAAACAAGACGCTATCGACAAACATCTTCTCGCACTAAAAATTGGTTTGTCAAGTATGACTTCACAGCTCAAAGATATAAAGGGGATAAGAACTCGATCCTCGATCTTCTCACTCGACCCCTTCCAGCTTACAACCTTGGTTACATCCGTTTCTATCTTCCTCTCATAGCTATGGCTTCGCCTCTTCCAACCACCGCAACTACGAAAAAGACTTTTTCCTCTCAACCTCTCTTTTCAGCTCCTTCACCAGATTCAGACTTTGCCAAAAAATTTTTATTTCGCTATTTCACCAATATCTACCGTGGTCAACCTCGCCGGTTTTCCCAGCTTTCCATCTCGAACATCTTTTTTCTCACCGGTTTTACTATTGATCCCAAACGGATATCATCGATGATGAACTTTGGTTCATTTGGTGCCTCACCACTTTGTATGCCACCAAATTGGTCTTTCCTTTCATGCTATTCACTCTCCTCAATAGTCCACCACTGTGTGTGTTCGCTCCTATGGACTATGTTTGAATGGTTCTCCCCATTCCTTGGTGGAGAAGACAATTACAACAGATTGTCGAAAGACTTCATCTCTCTCGATTCTCGACTATGAAAAAGATAAGTTCACCTCTCGCTTTCATAATTCATGTGGCATATTTCCAACATCTCGTTATCCAATCATTTTGGACACAAGACTGTGCATATGAATGGAAAACCCTTCCTCATCCTTTTCTCTTCAAAGATGATCCTACCATCGTTCAAGAACTCAAGCAGCTTCCTCCTCGACTTAAACCATGTTCCTCCTCCAAAGAACAGATATTCAACACACTTCCCTAGACTCAAACATGAAGTCCCGTCAGCTCCATCCTCTAGTGCAAATCTCGGTGGCCTCCTCGTTCAAAGAAGAACGCCCAGATTACACCAACATCATGTACCAGACTCACAAGATCCTTACGAACTTTTTTTCTCCTTTTTTTCTCTCAGCCTCCCGCAACCTCCTCAGCCCCACAGTCTTCCTCCTCCACACAGCAGAACACCCACTGTAATCTACTCACAACGTGTTTGGAAACAGCTCGATATTAGTGATGATGATGACACGACAGCTGAAGATGACATCATGAACCCGTCCCCATCTCACTTTATGTAATGGTTTGGCTTGTTTTGGTTTGCTTTTCATAAAGTCACTTTATGATGACTTTTGTTTGTTTGTAATAATGTAGCTTTGCTTTTCCAAAAGCTACTTTCATCTTTTGTTTGTTAGCAATCATGTGGTTAGGGTCCCGTCCTACACACACACGTGTTAGATTGCTTTTTTTTAAAGCTACTTTTAGTTTTTTGTTTGTTTTTAATCAAGTGGTAGTAGAGAGCTCGTCCCACCACTAAAGTTTGTTGGTTTGTTTCACTGAGCTTTTTCCTAAATAAAGGAAACGCCTCACCTTTTGTATGATATACTGAACTACTTGAAATAGACTTGAGATATACGTGAAATACTATGGTTTTCTTCTAAACTTTCTCTTGTTTTCTCTAAGTATTCCAGTAGTTGACTCTTTCTCTCGAGTTTGTTCATCTCTATCCTTGTCAGAGCACGTCCTATACACAAAACCTGTGTAGGTTTCGTATAGTAGTCGCTTGGCCACCAACCCCAAAGCCCTTGCATCGCTTGAGAAACGACGATCGTAAGTACGTTGTTCATGCTTAAAGAAAAGCCGACGGACAGCGAAAAAGAGATAGCAGCAGGTGCGAGAAAGCAGTGACCCCCTTTGCTGGTATATGGTCGTTTTGTTGGTCTTGGGTAACCCGATAGATGATATTGCTCATCGGGACGAATTGGTTCGTCTTTTGTACTCAACGTGAGTGGATATCCTCCGAGTGGTACCACTCGGAGGATATCCACTCACGTTGAGTACAAAAGACGAACCAATTCGTCCCGATGAACAATATCATCTATCGGGTTACCCAAGACCAACAAAACGACCATATACCAAAGAAAGGGGTCCGATCGCTTTCTCGCATACCACGCTATCTTTTCGCCCGTCCGTCGGCTTTTTTTTAAGCATGAACAACGTACTTACAAATGCCGTCGTTTCTCAACCGATGCAAGGGCTTTGGGGTTGGTAACCAACCGACTATACGAAACCTACACAAGGTTTTGTGTATGTGACGTACTCAACAAGGATAGAGATGAACAAACTCGTAGAAGAGTCTAACTTCTGGAATACTTAGAGAAAACAAGAGAAAGTTTAGAAGAAAACCATAGTATTTCAAGTATATCTCAAGTCTATTTCAAGTATTTAAGTATATCTTACAAAAGGAGAGGAGTTTCCTTTATATAGGAAAAGCTCCGTGAAACAAACCAACAAACTTTAGTGGTGGGACAGGCTCCCTAGCCACTTGATTAAAAACAAACAAAAACTAAAAGTAGCTTTAAAAAGCAATCTAACACGTGTGTGGTAGACAGACCCCTAACCACATGATTGCTAACAAACAAAAGATGAAAGTAGCTTTTGTAAAAGCAAAGCTACATTATTACAAACAAACAAAAGTCATAAAGTGACTTTATGAAAAGCAAACCAAAACAAGCCAAACCATTACATAAAGTGAGATGGGGACAGGTTCATGATGTCATCTTCACTGTCCGTGTCATCATCACTAATATCGGCTGTTCCAAACACGTTGTGAGTAGATTCTGTGGGTGTTCTACCGTGTAGGAGGAAGAGCTCGTGGATCGAGGAGGTTGGCAGATCGAGAGAAGACTCGGAGAAAAGTCTTCGTAAGGATCTTGTGAGTCCCGGTACATGATGTTGGTGTAATCCGGGCGTTCTTCTTCGAACAGAGGCCACCAGGATTTGCACTAGAGGATGGAACCGACAGACTTCATGTCGAGGTCCTAGTGGAAGTGTGTTGAATATCTCGTTGCTTCGAGGAGGAACATGGTTTAAGTCGAGGAGGAACCGCTTGAGTTTCTCGAACAAAGGGTAGATCATGCGTCAAGAGGAAAAGGACGAGGAAGGGTTTTCCATTCATATGCCCGGTCTTGTGTCCAAAATGATTGGGTAACAGGATGTTGGAAATATGCCCTATGAATTATGAAAACAGAGGTGAACTTATCTTTTTCATAGTCGTGAATCGAGAGAGATGAAGTCTTTCAAGAACTGTTGTAATTGTCTTCTCCACCAAGGAATGGGGAGAACCATTCAAACATAGTCCATGTGAGCGAACCCGCAAGTGGTGGACTATTGAGGAGAGTCCGATATAGATGAAAAGGAAAGACCAATTTGGTGGCATACAAAGTGGCGAGGCACCAAATGAACCAAAGTTCATCATCGCTGATATCCCGTTTGGGATCAATAGTAAAACCGGTGAGAAAAAGATGTTCGTGATGGAAACCGGGAAAACCAAAGCAGTTGACCACTAGAGATATTGGTGAAATAGCGAAATAGAATTTTTTGGCAAAGTCCCGAATCTGGGTGAAGGGACCGAAAAGAGAGGTTCAGAGGAAAAGTCTTTTTCGTAGTCATGGTGGTGGTTGGAAGAGGCGAAGCCATAGCAAACATGAGAGGGAAGATAGAAACAGATGTAACCAAGGTCAGAATCGGAAGGGTCGAGTGAGAAGATCGTGGATCGTGTTCTTATCCCCTTTTATATGCCGAATCGTGAAGTCATACTTGACAAACCAATTTTTTAGTCCGAGAAGATGTTTGTCCAGTAGCGTCTTGTTTTTGAAGTTCAAGATATTAGAAAAGTCGAATTATCTAATCGAACTATAAAGTTATGTCCGATTAAATGAAATTCAAACTTTTGAATGCCGTATTTGACTCGCCAAGGTCTCCTTGTAGATAACGTGGTAGTGCTTTTCGTAATCCTTGAATTGACATCGGCGCGGGCACAAAGAGAATTCATGACCATTAATTTCTTTCAAGGAGAACAGCCCCAAGCACTCATCACTAGCATCCGTCTCGTAGGATTCGGCGACCGACGCTGGTATTTTGAGTGGAGGAGGTCGTGCAGGTAACCGCTTTTAGCCGTTGGACACCGTTGTCCGAGCCGGTCCCCAAAGCGGGGCGCTCTTTTTTAGCATCATTGAGAGAGGACTAGCAGTGTAGACCGCAACATGTGGTAAAAAGTCACGAGGTAATTGATGATGCCTAGAAATTGCCGCAGCTTGTTTTTTTGTGAGATTGTGATCCGGAAAGTGTAACAGCTTCTGGGCGATATGGGGCCCAGGATGATACTTTCCGTCTTTTAAGACCATACCAAGAAATTCAACCGATGTCCGGCCTAGAGTGCTCTTTTTTTGCCGACAACATTATGCCATACCGATCCACAATCCGGTGAAACGTGGAAAGTAACTCCATGTGTGTCTCGTGATCGTAGAAAACAAAAGGATGTCATCAATGTAGATAAGAGCATGATGGAGGATAGGCTCAAAAATCCGTGTCATCGCTTTTTGAAAAAGCGAAGGTGCCACTTTAAGACCGAAAGGCATTACCGTCCACCGGTAATGAGCATTAGGGATACGTAAAGTCGTTTTGTATCTTTCTCGATGGATGAATGCCAAGTTGCCAAAATCCCGCCTTGAGATCAAACTTGGAAAAATCTTTGCATCTCTGATGTGGACAAATAAGGATTGGATTTTTTGGGAGAGGAAACTTGTCATCTGATAGAAAACAGCTTTAATGGTCGGTAGTCTATCACAAGTCTCTTTTTACCACGAACTATCTCTCGACCGCTTCTCAACATAAAAGGCTTGGCAAGCCCAATTTGAGGTGTGGGCTCAATTAACCCTTGTGACAAAAGCCGGCCGCATTCATCTTGGGCTAGCTTGAGGTCGAGGAGTCATCCCCGGATGAGTGGCCTTTGTAGATTGATATCCTCATTAAGCTTAAAAGGAAGCTTAATAAAGAATCGAGAATTCTTCCATAAAGGAAAAGGATGAATAAACCGACTATGATTTTCAGACAAAAAGGAAGAAACTTTTCTTGAAAAGTTTGATATGGGGGTTGTACGTCCGAAATAAAGATATATAGCTTTAAGTGGTGTCTCGTGTATGGAAGAAACATGTGTTTAAATCGAATCCTCGTGGCCATAATCTGTAATTTGGACATTTGATGAAGAAGATCAAAACCTATGAGAAGGTCTTTATCAGAAGAGTTGAACCAACAACTTTTGTCCAAAGAACACAATTTTGGAAGAATTGAATACCAATGGGTTTTTTGGTAATCAAAGAGGTATGAAAAATATCGCCATTGGCGGCCTTGAAATACTCAAGATGTTTTTCCCAACAAGAAGATGGAAGAATGTTAGATTAAGCATACTTTTGGGGCTCCCTGTCAATAAATCCGATAAGAGGTTTAGGTTTAGCAAACCCCGAAGAAAGGATTTGAATACGGATTGATGGAACCGGTGCTTTTTCACCTGAGGATGCCATGATCGGTCGAGCACAAACCGATGACAGAATCGTGTCTTCAATTGGAAGTGCATGAGTTGAATCATTGCCGATGGCAAAGGCGCTTTGGTCATCATACTCATTCTCGTTTCAGATAAACAGATTCAACATCTTCTGAGTCGATAACATTGACGATTGTCAAGGTGTTGAATAAGACGCACAGCCTTTATCCCGATCATGAGGACAATTCTTTGCAAAATGACCTCGCTTCGCAAATGAAGCAAGCCGAGAATCTTTAGTTCGGTGCATCCGGGACGAATCCTTCTTTCGAAAAAAAGCGGTAGGGCTTCTTCTTGGATGAACTAGATCCTGGACCGTCCAGACCGGAACTTGCGAAGTGAGCTGTCTTTTTTTGTAGGACAAAGCTGACAATCTTTTTTCGACTTGCATTTGATCTGAGATGAGGCTTCTTGCAAGCAGCCTCAAAAGGTTGTTTGTTGTCAATGAGATCTCTCAAAACTCTTTTTGCTCACATAGTCGTTCAAGAGCATTAACGACTAATTGATAGATCTTGCCGAGCGATATGTCCGCAACATTTAACCGATTGATTGACAAATGATAAGCCTTTCAAGCTCAGTTGTAATTCCTTAGTGGATGAAGCGATGAAGACATGCTTCAGCAGTAGATCATTAAAGCCATCGAGCTTATAAGAGAGTGGACATACGCTTGTAGTGAAAATCAAGATCTTTTTCGCCGTAAGGAACAAAGATTTCATCCGCATGTATTCTCTACGAGCAAGCTCGCTGTCGCGCAGAGGTTCTCCAATAAATTGATCATAAATTATGCCCAACGCAGTGGACACCTCTCGGAAACCGAACAACAAATTGGAGTTGGCGATAAGGACCCACGCTATCAAACCAATCTCGAGAGAGCGCAAGAAACCGAGAATCGAACTCTTGTAGTACTTTAAGAGTTGTGGCCCCGGGTGAAGAAGCAGCTTGAACATCGACCCAAGCAAGCAAATTCTGGAATCGTTCTCGCCATTTTGTGCGTGGAATATCATCAAATGTAAACCAGTTGAGAACTCGCCGGTTTTGATGAGTTGTGCGAAGCCTCGTAGTAGCAAAGATGGTCGCCATGAGTGGAACCTTCATCATCATCCGGTTCATCAACATAATGAGTACCAGAGAAGGAGAACTAGTGGAAGGCTCGACCATAATGAGTCCGGAAATGTCCGCAAACTCCGACTCGTAATCGAAGAGGTCGCAGTGTTCAAGATCTCAGAAGTGCCGAGGAAGACCTGAGGAAGTCGGGACAGATCGAGCCGTGGAAGAGAAGTCGTCGATCGAGAAGCAAAAGATTGCTCGAGTGACTAGAAGAGGATGGAGATGGAGTTTCCATCATACGCGCGAGGTCGAGAAGAATACGCGAAGTGGTGCTTTCTCGCTTAGAACCGGGGATGTGGTGCCGAGGATGAATCGATCGTGTATCTCAAACATGAGATGGAGTATGTTCCTCGGAGTGGGAATCGGACTAGAACAGAGAGTCTTTGTGGTTTTGGTGCGCTTCTTTTGGTCCGGAGGATGTCCGAGTTGGAGTCGGGTCGAGGGCGAGATAGACCAAACATAGGACAGTCGTGAGAGGCTCGTATAAGGATGGTGTATAGAAAGGTTGGTATGTCTTGAAAGTAGATGGTTGAAATGGTAGAGAGCCGATTTTAGCCAACCGTGGTTGCCGGAAATGCTTTTCGCATCTATACGAGCAAGTTCCGCTTTAAGATCGCGGATTTCAGCTTCTTTTTGTTAAACTCATGACCCCAGATATTCTCGTGTTATCATAGATCCGAGTTCTTTGTCAAGTCGAATGGCTCGTTGTTCATGTCTACATACATCTTGTCTAGCCGAGAGACAACATGTAGTAACTTGTCGGGATGTATGCTCGAACTTGTGTAGCAACCGCATCTACTTTGGTGTGAATCTGTTCTGCAACAAGATTTCGGGCTCGCATTCGAGTTTGCTGCGCTTAAGAACAGACTCGAACGCTTAGGCTCTTCAGTTGACTCAGCCAGAGTAACAGACCATGAACATAAGGTTTTGTAACAACCTTAGATGTTGGATCCGTGTGTTTGTCAAGGGAAGGAAATCGATCGTGTGAAGTATCGGATGAAGATGAGAACATCATACAGACTTAATCAAGGGTGGTTGAGGTGAGGAAGGCAAGAGGTTCTCTCTTGTCCGAGGATTTTTAGGCCTTTGGTGTAGATAGGTAAAGGTGACATAGACTCAGATGATCGTGAGGAAAAGGTTTAATGGGTTTGCAAGTAGCAGAGTTTCGTAACCTTTTTTTTTGCGACGCTTTTTAGAGCATCGTCCTCATCATCGTAATAATCATCGAGGCAAGGACATACTCGATCACACATATGGGCGTGAGGAACATCCCATAAGAAATGACCATCGAGTTTGCTAGATAAATTGGATATCCCGTGAAGCAAAGCCGCGGACGGGAATCTTTTCTTGTGCAGTTGGGATCGCCGCGGATCATCGATGTGTAAGAGAAAGAAACTCGGGTGCCCGCTCAAGATGGTGGCTGGAAAGTCATTCTAACCGAGCCGTCCGATCGCTTCTCGAACATAGCATCGTAGTTTGAAGTGGTCGAGAATTCTCGTGGAACTTCTCATAGTTGGATAGCCATTCAAGAGGCATGAGTTTTGTGAGTTCATGCTTCGGGTGTGTCTAGAATCTGAACTATGGAAGGTGTCGTCTCAAGCACCGCTAGATCATCAAAGCATCATGTGAAGATCGTGTCGTTGGAAGATCAAGAGCATGGTTCTCGCAATCGATAGACAAGCCGGTGGTGATGCAGAGTTGCTATTTTAGAAGTGACACTCGTTTCGCTCTCTCGGATCTCGTACTTGAACCTTCAAGTTGTTGTAGAAGGTTGGCATCGTTGAGTGACAGATTGAAATTGGGATAGAAAGTGAGTAGAACACTTCTCGCATGCAGAGTTGTGAGGATCGCACAATAACAAAGATGTTGATACTCTTTGAAACGAGTATCTAAGCAGCTGCAAAGCTCGGGCTGTAACAGTAGACTTTTACGCCACGGAGTGTAAGGATGAGTCGAACACCACCAAACGGAGGCGAGTAGTATATACTTTTCGTTTCCATCGAACAATTAATTCAGTGGAATCTCAAGAGTAACATATCGCTCTCGCTGGGAGGCCGAGATAAAGCAAGATCGGTCAAGTCTCTAAGATCGACATATTCTTTTTGGAGCAGTCTATTAGTATGGATGAGAGTTCTAATTCCTCGGTTAAGGAATTTTCTTTTGTACAGATGGTAAGGATCGAGTAAAGGCATGGAAGACTCGTAAAACTGTGCAGCACTGTGGATATAACTATATTCAACAAGGTTTTCTATTTTAGATGCCATGTGTTTAGTGCAAGATTTGGGTAAAGACAAAGTAGAAGACATAGAAAGAGAGAGATAGATCTCAGAGGGAGAGATGAAGATGAAGCCATGGTTTTGTAAGTCGCTTTTTATCATTTGTATCCGTAAGACAAGAAACTTATCATAAATTATACCACCTCAGCAGAACGGAACGGGCTGGATACGTGAGCTCCTCGCGATCCCCGCCCCGTTCCCTCGCCTCGAGGTGGTATAATTTATGATAAGTTTCTTGTCTTCTCGGATACAAAAGAGAAAACACCTTACAAAACCATGGCTTCATCTTCATCTCAACCTACAGATCTATCTCCTATTTCTATGTCTTCTACTTTGTCTTTACCCAAATCTTGCACTAAACACATGGCATATAAAATAGAAAACCTTGTTGAATATAGTTATATCCCCGAGTCCGCACGTATTTCGAGTCTTCCATGCCTTTTACGGCCCTTACCATCTCGTACAAAAGAGAAAATTCCTTAACCCGAGGAATTAGAACTCTCATCCATACTAATAGAGACTCGCTCCAAAAGAATATGTCCAAGCTTTCTAGACTTGACCAAAGGCGCTTTATCATCACCTCCCAAGCAGAAAGCAAGATGTTACTCTTGAGATTCCACCCGAATTAATTGTTCGCTGGAAACGAAAAGTGGTATACTCACCTCCATTTTGGTGGTGTTCGACTCATCCTTACACTCCATGGCCGTAAAGGTCTACCGTTATAGCCAAGCTTGCACCGCTAGATACTCGTTTCAAAGAGTATCAACATGTCGTTATTGGTACAAATCCTCACAACTCGCATGCATGTGAAGTGTTCTACTCACTTTCTATCCCAATTTCAACTGGTCACTCAACGATGCCAACCTTCCTACAACCTTGAAGGTTCAAGTACGTATCCAGGAGAGTAACAGATCGTCACTTCTAAAATAGCAACTCGCATCACCAGCCTTGTCTATCGATTGCGTAACCATGCTCTTGATCTTCCAACAAAGACAGCCTTCACATGATGCTTTGATGATCCTAGCAGACATCGAGACAAAGACCTTCCATAGTTCGATTCCTAGACAACTTCGTAAGCATGAACTCCTAAAACTCATGCCTCTCGAATGGCTATCCAACTACGAGAAGTTCCACCGTAATTCTCACCACTTCAAACTTCGATGCTATGTTCGAGAAACGATCGACGGCTCTCTGCTAGAATGACTTTCCACCCACCATCTTCGAATGTGCACCCGTAGTTTCTTTCTCTTACACATCAATGATCACAAGAAATTCCAATCGCACAAGAAAAGATTCCCATCCACAGCTTCTTTGCTTCAACAGATATCCAATTTATCCTAGCAAACTCGATGGTCATTTCTTATGGGATGTTCCTCACGCCCATATGTGTGATCCAGTCGTCCTTGCCTCGATGATTATTCTCGATGATTGAGGACGATGCTCCTAAGCGTCGCAAAAAGAAAAAGGTTACCGTAACTCCCGCTACTTGCAAACCCATTAAACCTTTTCCTCCCGATCATCCCGAGTCTATGTCACCTTTACCTATCTACACCAAAGGCCTAAAAATCCTCGTACAAGAGAACCTCTTGCCTTCCTCACCTCAACCACCCTTGATTAAGTCCCGTATGATGTTCTCATCTTCATCCAAAGACTTACAACAATGCCGCTTCCTTCCTTGACAAACACACGGATCCAACATCTAAGGTTGTTACAAAACCTTATGTTCATGGTCCCGTTACTCCCGCCGATGGTCAACCCGAAGAGCCTAAGCCGTTCGAGTCTGTTTTTAATCGGCAAACTCGTAATGCCAGAGCCTGCACGTCGTTCGGGAACAGATTCACACCAAAGTAGATGCGGTTGCTACACAAGTTCAAGATACATCCCAAAAGAAGTTACTTCGTTGTCTCTCGCCTAGACAAGATGTATGTAGACATGAACAACAGAGCCATTCAACTTGACAAAGAACTCGTATCTATGATAACACGTAATATCCTGGGGTCATGAGTTTAACAAAAAGTTTCGAAATCCGCAGCCTTAAAGCGGAACTTGCTCGTATAGATGCGTAAAGGCATTTCCAAAGAACCACAGCTTGGCTAAATCAGCTCCTCTACCATTTCAACCATCTACTTTCAAGACATACCAACCTTTCTATACACCATCCTTATACAGCCTCCCGACTCGAGTCCTATGTTTGGTCTATCTCATACCTCCGACCCAACTCCAACTCGTACATCCTCCGCACCAAAAAGAATCGCACCAAAACCACAAAAGACTCCCTGTTCCTAGTCCAGCTCCCACTCCGTAACATACTCCATCTCATGTTTCGTATACACACACCGATTCATCCTCGCACCACATCCCCGCATTCTAAACAAAGCACCACTTCACCCGATTCTTCTCACCCTCCGCATATGATGGAAACTCCATCTCCATCCTCTTCTAGTCACTCGAGCAATCTTTTGCTTTCGCTCCGACGACTTCTCTTCCACAAATTTCGGGTCGTCCCGACTTCCTCCGAGTCTTCCTCAAGACTTACAGATACCGAACCCGCAACCTCTTCCGATTCTCGAGTCGACTCTGCAGACATTTCCGCACTCCTTATGGTCGAGCCTTCCACTAGTTCTCCTTCTCCCGGTACTCCTTATGTTGATGAACCGATGATGATGAAGGTTCCACTCATGGCGACCATGTCGCTCTACAGAGCTTCACACAACTCATCAAAACAAACGAGTTCTCACCGGTTTACATTTGATGATATTCCACGCACAAAATGGCCGTAACGATTCCAAGAATTTACCGCTGGGTCAATGTTCAACCGTTTCAACCAGGGGCCACAACTCTTAAAGTACTACAAGAGTTCGGCTTCTGCATCGTTCTCTCCGAGATTGGTTTGATAGCGTGGGTCCTTATCGCCAACTCCAATTTGTTCGCTTCAGAGGGTCACCGCGCTGGGCATAATTTATGATCAATTTATCGGAGAACCCATCGCAAGAATGTAGCTTGCTCGTAGAGAATACATGCAGATGAAATGTCGTTCCTTACATGTGCAGAAAGATCTTGATTTTCACTACAAGCGTATGTCCACTCTCTTCTATAAGCTCAATGGCTTTAATGATCCTACACCGAAGCATGTCTTCATCGCTTCTATCCCTAAGGAATTACAACCCGAGCTTCAAAGGCTTATCACCGTCAATCGCTTAAATGTTGCGTACATATCGCTCTAAGAAGATCTATCAATTAGTCGTTAATGCTCTTGAACGACTATGTGAGCAAAAAGAGTTTTTGAGAGATCTCATTGACAACAAACAACCTTTTCAGATCGCTTGCAAGAAGCCTCATCTCAAGATCAAATGCAAGTCCGAAAAAGATTGTCACCGTCCTCTAAAAAGACAGCTCACTTCCGCAAGTTCCAAAGACAGACGGTCCGTATCTAGTTCATCCAAGTTAAGCCCTACCGCTTTTTCGTAAAGAAGGATTCGTCCCGTATGCACCGAACTAAAGATTCTCGCCGCTTCATTTGCCGAAAGCGAGGTCATTTTGCAAAGAATTGTCCTCACAATCAGATAAAGTCGTATGCCTTATTCAACACCTTCAACAATCGTCAATGTTATCTCGACTCCGAAGATGTTGAATCTGTTTATATTGTAATGTAATGAGTATGATGACCAAACCGCCTTTGCCATCGCAATGATTCAACTCATGCACTTCCAATCAAGACACAGCTCTCGTCATCACCGTGCTCAACCAACCATGGCATCCTCCAAGCTGAAAAGCACCTGCTCCATCAATCCGTATTCAAATCCTTTCTTCCAGGTTTGCTAAACCTAAACCTCTTATCGGATTTATCGACACTCTGAGCCCAAAAGAGTATGCTTAATCCTAACATTCTTCCATCTTCTTGTTGGGAAAAACATACCGAGTATTTCAAGGCCGCCAATGGCGATATTTTTCATACCTCTTTGATTACCAAAAAACCCATTGGTATTCAATTCTTCCAAAATTGTGTTCTTTGGACAAAAGTTGTTGGTTCAACTCTTCCCGATAAAGACCTTCTCATAGGTTTTGATCTTCTTCATCAAATGTCCAAATTACAGATTATGGCCACAGGATTCGATTTAAACACATGTTTCTTCCATACAGTACACCCTTAAACCGTATGCTATTTCGTACGTACAACCTCCATATCAAACTTTTCAAGAAAAGTTTCTTCCTTTTTGTCCCGAAAATCATAGTCGCTTATTCATCCTTTTCCTTTATGGAAGAATTCTCGCTCTTTATTAAGCTTCCTTTTAAGCTTAATGAGGATATCAATCCTACAAAGGCCACTCATCCAGGGATGACTCCCTCCGACCTCAAGCTAGCCCAAGATGAATGCAGTTCAATTTTGTCACAAGGGTTAATTGAGCCCACAACCTCAAATTGGGCTTGCCAAGCCTTTATGTCGAGAAGCGGTCAGAGATAGTTCGTGGTAAAAAAGACTTGTGATAGACTACCAGCCTCTAAACCGTTTTCTATCCGATGACAAGTTTCCTCTCCCAAAATCCAATCCTTATTTGTCCACATCCGAGATGCAAAGATTTTTTCCAAGTTTGATCTCAAGGCCGATTTTGGCAACTTGGCATTCATCCATCGTAAAGATACAAAACAGCCTTTCTCGTATCCCTAATGCTCATTACCAATGGACTCGTAATGCCTTCTGAATTTAAAGTGGCACCTTCGCTTTTTCAAAAAGCGATGACACGGATTTCGAGCCTATCCTCCATCATGCTCTTATCTACATTGATGACATCCTTTTGTTTTCTCTCGATCACGAGACACACATGGAGTTACTTTCCACGTTTCACAAGATAGTGGATCGCATGGCATAATGTTGTCGGCAAAAAGAGCATCTCTAGGCCAACATCGGTTGAATTTCTTGGTATGGTCTTAAAAGACGGAAAGTATTCTCCCGGGCCCCATATCGCCCAAGAACCGTTACACTTTCCAGATCACCATCTTTCCAAGAAAGCAACTACAGCAATTTTTTGGCATCTATCTCCAAGACTTTTCGCCACATGTCACTATCCACACCAGTCAATTTTTTGATGCTAATGAGACCGCCTTACTTCGAAAGTCCATCCAAATGGCAACTATGCAATGGCTTCAACAATTAGCCCAAGGGTTCTTCTCCACCACAACTAATGGACACTTCAATCACCATTATTGGAGTACCCTATCCATTCATTAAGACACGGGAATTTTTGTGAATATAAAACCCATGTGCCTCCATTGCATTATCATCGCACTTCAAAAGTCTTCTTTCATTCAATCCGAGAATGGCGACGCAGCTTATCTTTTAATCTCCATGACTTTATCCAGGCACTTCCTATGGAAATCCAAAGTCAAATTTTTGACAAGGTTACAAACCATCCGAGTTATCCCGAGAGCTCTCCTCCAACAAAGTGGAGAATCGATGGGGCATTTCGTATGACATTAAAAATACTCCTCCTATCGATCTCATAGCTATGGTCGGATATTAACCTATAACTACGATTGATCCTTTTCCCGACTTCGACCAGATGCACGAGTTTGTTTTTCGTCCTACAACATCCTTTTTCCATGTTATTGATGAAGATACAAACCGGGGTCATGATTTAATTTGCAATGCCATGCCTCAAGCATACTATGCTTTTTGGCTTTTGTTCAACATGTATCCTATGATGAACTTTGTTTGATCCTCAACTCATTCACCGAAGTCGTCGATACAATCATGGACGATGGTTTGATCGCTTGTTCTCCCCCATGGAGAAGACAATTACAACAACATTGCCGAAAGACTTCATCTCTCTCGTATTCCCGACTTTTGCGGATCATCTCACTCTACTCGCCTTCTTGATGGCCACCATCTTTCTCAACCTACCATTGTCATCATACAATTACGAGACATTTGGGGCCGTGAAAACCCCCCGCTAATTCGTGTCGTTGATCACATCCATACCCATGATCATTCTCATTCAATGTGGGAAGGTGTTTCCATGCTCGTACAGCTCTCCTCCAAAGAAGTTTACAACACGGCGGCAATGTACAATACTCATAGTCCCTTATCTCCCCGCCTCCCTGCACAACTCCCGATTTGTTTTACAAAGAAGCAATCCGAAATAGCATTATCATGAGCGATGATGACTCGAGCTTGATATGAGAGAACAAGATCATACTTGGATTACCCACCAAGGACGCCAACTGCCTCTCCATAAACGTTGTAATCTTCTCACCACTTTTCGGAGAGAACACCTGTCATGTGTTGTCTTGTGCTTTATTTTCAAGTTTTGCTTTTTACAAAGTTGTTTGTCTTTTAGGGAGTTTGCTTTTCATAAAGTCACTTTATGACTTTTGTTTGTTTGTAATAATGTAGCTTTTCCAAAAGCTACTTTCATCTTTTGTTTGTTAGCAATCATGTGGTTAGGGGTCCTGTCCTACCACACACGTGTTAGATTGCTTTTTTAAAGCTACTTTTAGTTTTTGTTTGTTTTTAATCAAGTGGCTAGGGAGCCTGTCCCACCACTAAAGTTTGTTGGTTTGTTTCACGGAGCTTTTCCTATATAAAGGAAACTCCTCTCCTTTTGTAAGATATACTTAAATACTCGAAATATACTCGACATATACTTGAAATATACTTGAAATCCTTATGGTTTTCTTCTAAACTTTCTCTTGTTTTCTCTAAGTATTCCAGAAGTTAGACTCTTCTCTGAGTTTGTTCATCTCTATCCTTGTTGAGTACGTCCTATACACAAAACCTTGTGTAGGTTTCGTATAGTCAGTTGGTTACCAACCCCAAAGCCCTTGCATCAGTTGAGAAACGACGACTGTAAGTACGTTGTTCATGCTTAAAGAAAAGCCGACGGACAGGCGAAAAGATAGCGTGGTATGCGAGAAAGCAGTCAGACCCCTTTGCTGGTATATGGTCGTTTTGTTGGTCTTGGGTAACCCGATAGATGATATTGCTCATCGGGACGAATTGGTTCGTCTTTTGTACTCAACGCGAGTGGATATTCCCCGAGTGGTATCATGGAGAAAAATTGATCTCTGAATCAGGGAAATCCACTGCTCTGAAAACCCAAAGCACTGCAACATCTGAATAATAAAAGACTAAGACATCCGGCCATAAGCCTTAGTCATGTCAAGCTTCAATACCACATTGTTGCCCCTACTACGGCGATTAAGATCATGAACCAACAGCACATTATAATGAATCACCCTCCCTGGTACAAAACCACTCTAATATGGAGAAATAATATGAGGCAGTAGAGGGGTCAATCGTAAAACAAGCAACTTGGTTAAAATCTTATTGCTCACATTACAGAGACGAATCGGCTGAAAATCTGCCCAAGATACTGGAGAGGTCTTCTTGGGAAGAAGAACCAATAAAGTACTCTAAAAACCCCTAGGCATGGCAGAGCCTCTAAAGTAATCAAGAACAGCTTTCAATAAGTCCCAACAAATAATATCCCAACAAGCTTGGTAAAAGCGACTGCAGAACCCATAAGGCTCTAGAGCACTATCAAGGTCAATAGAATATACTACTTGTTTAATTTCATCCAAGTCAGGTTCCCTACATAAATCCACGTTATCCTCTGCAGTTACCAATGACTGAATAAAATCAAAATCAGATTGTTGAAACTGACTCCTACCCCTTGTCAACAATCCTTGAAAGAATTCAACAACAGAAGCGGCAATAGCAGTAGGCTGAGATATCGATTCTGAAGAGTCATCTTAAATTTGATGGACAGTAAAGAGCTGGCACTTCTTCCAAATCATCGCATGAAAAAATCGGGTATCAGCATCCCCCTCTCGGACCCATCGAATGCTAGATTACTGTCTCAAAAAAACCTCCTCACAAACTAAAGCATGTTGTAATCGGGCTCTAACTTCAAAAAAAATAGCCCTATCGTTAGCAGAACCAAAGATATCATACTGTCTCTCTTTTGGAGTCACATCCTGCTCGGCCTCTTTAACCCTCTGAAAAACATTACCCAACACCTCATTATTCCAAATTTTCAAGCAAAGCTTAAGACGAATTAGCTTCTGCTGAAAACATCTCATCCTGCTATAAAAAATCTGGGCAACCGAAGACTGTCGTACAACATCAAGAAAAGCAGGATGCTTAAGCCAAGCATGCAAAAACTTAAAGCTGGAAGGCTCTATGTCTGTATCCCTATCACTGGATATCAACAGAGGGGAATGGTCTGGTGATTAACCAAAAATAAAGAGAAAAATCAAACCATTGGGCATTATTAACCACCCTATCAAGCCGCCTCCAAGTGTGTCCATTAGACTAAGTAAATGGATCGGCAACAAACCCAACATCCTCCAAACCACAATCTAACAAAGTTGAATTATAAGCATCTATAGCACCCTAAGGTTGAGCATGACCACCAGAAATCTTAGAACTAAACTGAACAACATTAAAGTCACCACCCACAATCCAAGAGCTATCATGGTTATCAACAAAGGTTATAAGGGCAGCCCATAAATCCTCCCTCACAGGCATAAAACAATTAGCATAAACATAAGACATAAACACAGGATCATGAAATAAAGAATGGCTGACCCGGCAGTGAATCACTTGATCCATGTCCTGTATCAGCTCCACAGTAAAAGGCACAGACCAAAACACCCAAATCTTCCCAGATTGAGAAGAGATATCATGATCCAACCCAAGACGAATTGGAATACTCTCCAACTGATCAGGCATAAGGAATGGCTCCAAAATACTTATAAGAGATAACCGATGCATCCGAATCAACTTTCGCAATCTACGGACTATGAGGGCCTTATTAATTCCCATACTATTTTAGATGAGGTGGGTAGAGGGATGGGTCCGCATTCGCCGCTGAGTATTATAGTTTTCCGACATTGTGACCAAAATAGAATCTTGAGTGGAACTGGTAGCTCTCTGACCATCAAAATTGTCAATCACGGCGTCCGATACCTTAGGAGTGTGGTCCTCCACGGGGTCAGTTACAAATTTGCCATCATTACTAGAACCCGAATCCTCATCAAAGACATCCCCGTCTAATCGAGACAAAACGAGTCGACCCTCACTAGCAACAGAAAGAGACCGAATCTGATCAACTAAAAAAATCCTAGAATCCTGACGAACCGACATAGGCTCTGGGGCCTGATGGTTTGGTACAGTACCATATTGAGGATCAAAATATTTTGGAGGCTAGATATCCACAATAGGTGTAGGTGGCTTGTTCTCATTACTAGTTTCTATATTTGGATTTTCGCTAACTGAAGTTTGTGATTTTTGCAGCTTGGGATTAGTCACAAAACATACATTGGTGGAGTGACCAAGATTTTTACATGAGGTGATGTAGCAGGAACTTTTTCGAATACAACATCTTACTAGAAACCCGAGTTGCCTTCTCCTATCCAAATACGAGATAACAGTGATTGCAAAACATCGTATTCGACAAGGACCCGAGCAATGGAGGGTCTATTAAGTGATGTTGTAGCATGATCAACTCACAGAGGTGTATCCACTGCCGCTGCAATTAAATATAAAGCATTCGTACAATGAATGAATTGCACGGGCAAATATGGAAAGGATACCCATACTGGGACTATAGGAAATTCCGTTGAGTACCTATAATTGGTGGACCACTTGAGTATTCGTATCCCTTTGCCACTTATATACCAGGATTGTTTGATCTAGATCCTGGAATAATCTTCTTCCTTTTCTAATTTTATTAAAACATTTCTATTATCTAATAGAGAAATTTGGACATTCCCTTTTAATCCAAGCGACACAAAAAATTTTCTAATGACTTTCATGGGAGGCTGACGAAAGGAAAATTTACTCACCATAGAAAAGCTGGCTTGCCTCTATGTAATTGAGCAGGCTTCACTGGAACTGCCGAATCAACTACTGTATCAAGAAATGAGTTTTTCAGAATAGATGCAGCTTCTAGGTTAAGGATAATTTCCGGATTGAGGGCCACAGCATATGAGGGTTTGGTTGGGTTATTGGAGCCCTGATTTAGATTAACTTTGGAAATTCGACTGTGGTTTGAAGTTTGGTTTGTTGGGCCATGGATTGGTTGGGTGGCCGGCTATGATTGAATTTGGTTAGGCCCATGGTTTGATTGGTTAATGAAAGTTGTTTGGTTAATGGGGGACAAAGTGTGTTGGATGGCCGGATTGGGATTGTTAGAAGCATGTGTAAGAGCTTGATTGGTGGGGGAGTGCATGGCCTTTAATGATTGCAAACAATCATCAATGTTATGCACATGGTGAGCAATAGGATGGCTGTCACATGCATGTATGAGTGTTCTTATTTGACTTTTGGTTTCAAGATTGCTTTGTCCATGAAATGATGGTTTTGCCGTGATAGTTGTTGTTAGCAATTCAAGAACATGGTTGGTCCCGTGTGGCAGCAACCTTGGATGGCGTTTGGTGTTTGGTTTGGAAGGTGATGAGATTGAGGATAGGATGGCACAAGCACGTAGAATAAAGTATATTCAAATCCTATTCAAGTTCCCGTTGGACCCGTCACAAGAGCTCGAGCAAAGAAATTCAAAGAAGCGCTTAATGGGCTGATTAAAGCAACTTGGGATCAATCAAATGCATGGAGGCCTATTGAAGGAATCTCAGAAGATATTCAGAGCAATAAATGTGTGATTCAAGCTCTTGATTTTTCTTAATAATTAATTCCATAAAATTGGCAAGTTGTCATACACAATATGGCGAGAAGATATGCTACCATCTTTTTTGGATATTTTCTTGTTTTTAAAAGAGGCAGCAAATCCGCTATTTCCGTTTTAATTAGTCATTTAAGCTATGTAGGATTCTTTCCTATTTATTTAGATATGATTCTGATTTAATCAGGATTCTTTCCTTTTTATTTAGATATGATTCTGATTTAATCAGGATTCTTTCCTTTTTATTTAGATTTGGATCCTGAATTAATTAGATTCTTTCATTTTTATTTAGATTTGGATTCTCGATTTAATTATGATTCTTTCCTTATTTGTTTTAGATTCAGATTCAGATTTGATTATGGATTAGGATTTGTTTTCAGTTTTGGATTAGGGTAATTATGACCGAAAACACTATATATATATTGTACTCGAAATTCAATAAAAGAGTTTTAGAAGTTTTCATACAATTGTGAGAGTGTTATTCTCTTGGGTTCTTAAACGAACTTTTTGAACTTATCGAATTTTTTGTGGCATTTCAATCCTTGACTTATCAATCAGCCCTTCCATAACTCGATTGTGGTGTCTTCACATACCAAGGTTATTGCTTCCTTAAGCAACGGATCGCGGTTCCATACAATTTTGGGTTAGAATCGATCTTGGAGACTATTTTGATTAGTGGTCGCGTCGGTTTTTGGGGTGGTTCGTATCTTGTTTTGGTTATCATTTACTTTATATTTTGCCTCTTATTAATCAGTATCTTGTTTAATTCCAGTTCATTAAAAAAACAAATTGTGAACAGTGCCGCTTGAACAGTAATTTTTTTAAGGGTTTCCTTTTTTTTTTTTTTTTTTTTTATAAATTTTGCATCCTTGTGGTTTATTTCCTTAAATCCACAAATCTTACCTATTCCTTTTAATAAATTAATTAAAATTTAATTTATTTATTTTTTAAAAAAAAAACCTAGTATTCCACATTCTGTTTTAAATCCATATTTTTTGTTATTCAAAAAAAAAAAAAAAAAGTAGAAGAAAAATAAGAACAAGCAAAAAAAAAACCTTATCGTTCTATTCTCGCCTTTAAAATTAAAATCTCCTTGGGTTAATCTCCAAGAGAGAATTACTACGAATGGAAAAAGGCAAGAGAGTGTGAGCATATTAGAGGGTAAAAGCCAATAAATTTGAGTGAAACATGAGTGAAATTGAGTGATCATTCTCTTGAGTGAAACACGTAAGGGAGTGAGGTAAGGTCTTATTTTTTTATATTATTTTTAAGCTCATTTTTTGTAGTTTTTAGCCATGTCTCATGATCAAGAAGGAAATTCCAATGAGGAGGTCCAACAATCAACCGTTCAAAATTTACAAATTCAAGCATTAATAGGAGAGATGAGATGGATGCTGAGGGGCTGAATTAGAGAACATACATGAGCGTTTGGATAGAGTAGAAAACACACGTGCGTAATAACCACAACATGTTCCCCAAGCACGTAGGAGGGAGAGAGTTCGGCTCGATAAGAGATTAATAATTGTTATAGGAATGAGTATGGTGAAGGCGAGGATTCTGTAGGTGATTATAGGAGAGTTAGGCATTGAGATGATAGTGTGAGTGGCATAAACATGAATATCCCATCTTTTCAAGGAAAATTCGATCCAGAAGCATACCTTGAATGGGAGAAGAAGATGGAGTTTGTATTTGACTGCCACAACTATTCCGAGGCAAAGAAGGTAAAATTGGCTGTGATTGAGTTTTCTAATTACGCTATTACTTGGAGGGATCAGCTTGTTATAAATAGAAGGCAGAATAGGGAGCGTTCTATTGAGACATGGGATGAAATGAAAACGTTGATGAGAAAGAGCTTTGTACATAGCCACTACTACCGGGACTTGTACCAAAAACTACAAAGAAATGTAAAGGAGGATAGAGAAGCTACCATGGCACGATTCTTGAACGGCCTTAACCGGGAGATTGCAAATATGGTTGAGTTGCAACATTACATGGAGATTGAGGAGAGGTTCACAAGGCCATCAAGATTGAGCAGCAACTCAAGAGGAGGGGTAACACTCGTACAACCCCAGGCTCGAGTTATACTCCATGGAAGCCAAGTTATGTGAAGCGAGATTAAGCCAAGATCCGAGCCCTCCAAGCCCAATTCCCAAGGTAACACCGTGACTTCCACTACTAGAAATCGTAACCTTAAGTGTTTCAAATGTCAAGGCAAGGGACACATAGCAAGTGAATGTGTGAATAAGAGAGTTATGGTGATGCGGGATGATGGTGAGATTGTCACCGATGATGAAGAGGAAGATAATGAGATGCCACCATTGGAGGATATTGAAGAAGAAGACTATGTAGCCCCGGAAGAGTTAACTTTAGTAGATATGAGAGCTTTGAGTTTGCAAGTGAAGGAAGATGAAGCAGTGCAACGAGAAAATATTTTTCATACTAGGTGCTAAGTTCAAGACAAAGTATATATTATGATTATTGACGGAGGAAGTTGTGCCAATGTTGCTAGTGCTATCATGGTGGAGAAGCTAGGGCTCCTGACACTTAAGCATCAACGGCCATACAAACTACAATGGCTGAATAATAGTGGTGAGATGAGAGTGGACAAGCAAGTACTAGTGTCTTTTAGGATCGGCAAGTTTGCAGACTGGACATTTATTACTTGGGCGTCCTTGAAAATTTGACAGACGTGTGAAGCATGATGGCTACACCAGCAAGTATTCATTTGAATTTAATCAACGCAAAATTACTCTTGAGCAAGTTTATGAAGACCAAGTGAGCTTACAAAGAGAGAGTGAACAAAAGAAAAAGACAGAAAAAAGAGTGAAAATCAAAGAATGGTTGGGAAAAATGAGAGAGAAAAAAAGCAGAAAATTGAGGCCATTGAGAGAAAATCAGAGAGAAAACATAAGAATTTTTATGTAAGTACGAGTAAGATAAAAAGAGCATGGTTTTCAAATCAGCCAATGATTGTACTTTTGTACAAAGAGGCATTTTTAAACACTAACGAACTTGACCCTACCTTGCCTAGTTCTATTGTTTCTCTATTATGAGGATGTCTTACCGAGGAAAAACCACATGGTTTACCTCCAATCTGAGGGATTGAGCATCAAATTGATTTCGTGCCTAGTGCAACCATTCCAAACCGACCAGCCTATAGGAGTAACCCCGAGGAAACGAAAGAGCTTCAAAGGCCGGTTAGTGAACTGATGGAAAAAGGGTACGTGAGAGAAAGCATGAGTCCGTGGACAATTTCGGTTTTGCTAGTTACTAAAAAAGATGGGACGTGGAGAATGTGCGTTGACTGTAGAGCCATCAACAGCACAACGGTAAAGTATCAACATCCTATTCCTAGGCTAGATGATATGCTTGATGAATTGCATGGTTTTTGCATATTTTCAAAAATTGATCTAAAAAGTGGATATCATCAGATTAGAATGAAAGAAGGAGATGAATGGAAAATTGCCTTTAAAACAAAATATAGTTTGTAATCATGTTTTGCGAGCTTTTATTGGCAAATTTGTTGTTGTTTATTTTGATGATATCCTCATATGTAGCAAAAACTTAGACAATCATTTAACACATTTGAAATCTGTTTTAAATGTTCTTAGGAAAGAAAAGTTGTTTGTCAACCTAAAGAAATGTACCTATTACACCGATAAACTTGTGTTTCTAAGATTTGTTGTGAGTGCACAGGGCATACAGGTTGATGAAGAGAAGGTACATGCAATCCAAAAATGGCCAAGTCCCATAAGTGTAAGTAATGTGAGACGGACTTGCTAGTTTCTATCAGCTATTTGTGAAAGACTTTAGCACATTGGCCGCACCGCTTACTGAAGTAATCAAGAAAAACGTTGGATTTAAGAGGGGAGAAGAACAAGAGGAAGCGTTTCAAATGATCAAACAAAAGCTAACCAATGCCCCTTTATTAGTCTTGCCTAACTTTAATAAAACGTTTGAAATTGAATGTGATGCTTCAGGTATATGCATAGGAGCAGTTCTAATGCAGGAGGGACGACCAATTGTTTACTTTAGTTTCTATCCTACTTATGATAAAGAGCTGTACGCAGTAGTTCGAACGTTGGAAACATGGCAACACTACCTATAGCATAAGGATTTCATAATTCACACTGATCAAGAATCTTTAAAACACCTTAAAGGCCAACACAAGTCGAACAAGAGGCATGCTCGTTGGGTGGAATTTATAGAGACATTTCCATATGTCACAGATGCACTTTCTCACAGGTATGCCTTAATCTCAACACTTAATGCTATATTGCTTGGTTTTGAACATATTAAGGAATTGTATGCTAATGACCATGATTTTAGTATTGAATACCAAACTTGTGAAAAGTCTGGAGTTGGTAAGTATTTTAGGCATGAAGGTTACTTGTTTCGAGAGAATAAATTATGTGTGCCTAATTGTTCTACTTAGTCTTTCTTTACCTACAGATCATGGCTTCATAATTGTGCCTAATTATGAAGATGAAGCCATCTTTCAAAACCATGGCTTCATCTTCATCTCTACCTACAGATCTATCTCCTATTTCTATGTCTTCTAGTTTGTCTTTACCCAAATCTTGCACAAAACACATGGCTTCTAAAATAGAAAACCTTGTTGAATATAGTTATATTCCTAAGTCTGCACAGATTTCTGAGTCTTCCATGCCTTTACTTAGTCCTTACCATCTGTACAAAAGAGAAAATTCCTTAACCCGAGGAATTAGAACTCTTATCCATACTGATAGACTTGCTCCAAAAGAGTATGTCCAGTCTTCTAGACTAGACCAGTGCGCTTTATCAGCCTCCCAAGCAGAGCAGTATGTTACTCTTGAGATTCCACCCAACTTAATTGTTCAGTGGAAACGAAAAGGGTATACTCACCTCCATCTTGATGGTGTTCGACTCATCCTTACACTCTATGGCCGTAAAGGCACAGTCCTCACAACTCTGCACGCAGGAAGTGTTCTACTCACTTTCTATCCCAACTTCAATCTGTCACTCAATGATGCCAACCTTCCTACGACCTTGAAAGTTCAAGTACAGATTCAAGGAGCAGAACAGACTGTCACTTCTAAGATAGCAACTTTGCATCACCAGCTTGTCTACCGATTGCAGAACCATGCTCTTGATCTTCCAACAGCACAGTCTTCACATGATGCTTTGATGATCTTAGTAGATACTGAAACAACACCTTCCATAGTTCAGATTCCTAGACAACTTCAGAAGCATGAACTCCTAAAACTCATGCCTCTCGAATGGCTATCCAACTATGAGAAGTTCCACCAGAATTCTCAGCCACTTCAAAGTTCCAGCCACCATCCTCGGAACAAGCACCTAGAGTTTCTTTCTCTTACACATCAATGATCACAGCAGTCCTACCTGCACAAGAAAAGATCCCCATCCACAGCTTTGCTTCAACAGGATATCCAATTTATCCTAGCAAACTCGATGGTCAAGCCCATATGTGTGATCCAGGCTGTCCTTACCTCGATGATTATTTTGATGATGAGGACGATGCTCCTAAGCGTCGTAGAAAGAAAAAGGTTAGCAGAACTCCTGCCACTTGCAAACCTCTCAAACCTTTTCCTCCTTATCATCCTGAGTCTATGTCACCTTTACCTATTTACACTAAAGGCCTAAAAATCCTCAAACAAGAGAATCTCTTGCCTTCCTCACCTCAACCACCCTTGATTAAGTCCTGTATGATGTTCTCATCTTCATCCAGTACTTATAACGATCGATTTCCTTCCCTTGACAAACATACGGATCCAACATCTAAGGTTGTTAAACAACCTTATGTTCATGGTCCTGTTACTCCTACTGGTCAACCTGAAGAACCTAAGCCGTTCGAGTCTGTTCTCAACTGGCAAACTCAGAATGCTAGAGCCCAAAATGTCGTTCCGGGAACGATTCACACCAAAGTAGATGCGGTTGCTACCCAAGTTCAACATACATCCCAAATAGTTACTTCTATTGTCTCTAAGCTAGACAAGATGTATGTAGATATGAACAACGAGTCATTCAACCTTGACAAAGAACTCCGATCTATGATATCACATAATATCTCTGGGGTCGAGAGTTAAACAAAAAAAATTTCGAAATCGTAGTCTTAAGGCGGAACTTGCTCGTATAGATGCAGAAAGGCATTTCCAGCAACCACAGTTGGCAAAGTCAGCTCCTCTACCTTTTCAACCATCTACTTTCAAGACATACCAACCTTTCTATACACCATCCTTATACAAGCCTTTTGACCAGAGTCCCATGTTTGGTCTATCTCATACCTCTAACCTAACTCAAGCTCAGTCATCCTCCAGACCAAAAAGAACTACACTAAAATCCCAAAGGACTCCTATCTCGACTCTTGTTCCTACTCCAGTTCCCACTCCAAAACATACTCCATCTCATGTTTCAGATACACAATCTGATTCATTTTCAGCACCACATCCTCCAGATTCTAAACAGAAGGCACCACTTCACCAGTATTCTTCTCAGCCTCCGCTTATGATGGAAATTCCATCTCCATCTTCTTCTAGTCACTCTGATCAATCTCTTGCTTCTCAGTTTGATGATTCCTCTTTCACGGCTCAGTCTATCCCAACTTTATCAGAGTCTTCCTCAAATTCCTCTTGTTCAGCACTCACAAAGATTGAACCTGCAACCTCTTTTAATTCTGAGTCAGAATTTGCAGACATTTCCAGACTCCTTATGGTCGAGCCTTCCACTAGTTCTCCTCCTCCTGGTCCTCCTTATGTTGATGAACCAGATGATGATGAAGGTTCCACTCATGGTGACCAATTTACCTCTACAGGAGCTTAACACAACTCATCAAAACCAGCGAGTTCTCACTGGTTTACATTTGATGATATTCCACGCACAAAATGGCCAGAACAATTCCAAGAATTTCTCGCTTGGGTCAATGTTCAACTGCTTCAACCAAGGGCCACAACTCTTAAAGTACTACAAGAGTTCAGTTCTCGGTTTACTGGCTCTCTCCGAGATTGGTTTGATAGCGTGGGTCCTTATCGCCAGCTCCAATTTGTTCAGCTCCCGGATGTGTCCACTGCATTGGGCATAATTTATGATCAATTTATTGGCGAACCTATCGCAAAGAACAGAGCTTGCTCGTCGAGAATACATGCAGATGAAATGTCGTTCCTTATGCGCAGAATGATCTTGATTTTCACTACATGCGTGTGTCCACTCTCTTCTATAACCTCAATGGCTTTAATGATCCTACACTGAAGCATGTCTTCATCGCTTCTATTCCTAAGGAATTACAACCTGAGCTTCAAAGGCTTATCACTATGAACTAGCTAAATGTTGCAGACATATCGCTCGGCAAAATCTATCAATTAGTCGTTAATGCTCTTGAACAACTATGTGAGCAAAAAGAATTTTTGAGAGATCTTGATGTGATCCAGAGTGCTCAGAGCATTAAAGATCCGTTGCTTTTTCCAGAAGGGCCAATTACAAGAGCACGAGCTAAGAAGATCAAGGAAGCCATGCAAGGATTTATTCAAGCTACTTTGGATGACTTCAATTCAAGTTCAATTTGCAAGAGTCCATATTTCAAGATGGGCTTGAACGAGGAGGAACTAGCCTTGGTACACTTGATTTGGGCTAACGAGGTGGCGACCATCGGAGAGAATGATTTTTAAACTATAATAAGGGCCAGAAGAGTAATTCTAAATTTGTAGATGCATTCCTTACATTGAGAGCTTCGAAACGGTATATTATGGGTTAAAATCCGACATCATATGTCCAAGTTATAACCCGTTTAAAATATGTGTCTTTGCAGGCCAAGGCCTTGCGGGTCCAAGTTTTTAATTTTAGGGTTTTCTCTTATTTTTAAGTTAGATTGGGGTTAGCCACCTTATATAAACACTCCTTTATGTTATTTTGAGGGGACTTTTTGACATTATTGAGTTTAATATCATTGAGAGGATTTTCTCAACTTGTTCTTGAAAGAACTTTCGACTTATCAAAGGATTTGCTAACCTTTGTGGCGTCTTATCTAGCAATCTGGGTTCTTTAGACTTAGCTTCTCAAGGGTTTGTATCTTTTATCTGAATTCTGATCATATTGGCCTTCTTGGGTTTTTGTCAATCTAGTTGTGGGTTTTTCTAGCTTAATCTAGAAGGGTTCTCATTAGTTGGTATCAGAGCTTAGGCACCAAGGTCAGATTCATCTATCTTTATTATTTTTTTTTCTCATTCTTGTTTGAGATTTTTCATTCTTGTTCTAGCAAAAAAAAAAAACGTGAACAGTGTCGCATGAACAGTGCTGCATGAACAGGTCGCATGAATAGTATTTTTAGGGTTTTCTTATATCAATTTTGCATCCTTGTGGTTTCTTTCCTTAAATCCATAAATTTTACCTTTTCCCCTAAATTCATTCAAATTTCAATTATTTAGGGATTACAAAAAAAAAATTGATTGAAAAAAAAAAGAAAAAAAATCACATTAATAATAATCATATTGGGTGATCTCCTTTGTTTTCTTAGTTTTGTTATTCTTGTTTCCTATATTCTTGTTCGTTGGTTTCCTTTTTCCTTTTTCTTGTTTCTTGAACTGTGATTGTTAGAGGGATTATACTTTGGTACTTTCCCTTGATTGAGTTATTAGTTCCTAAATAACTTAATTGAGAAAATATAAGAGTGGTAAAAGGCAAGAGTGTGTGAGCGCAGCTTCGGGTAAAAGCCTATTTGAGTGTAAACACGAGTGGAGTGACATCACGAATGTAAACACGTGAGGTTTGTGGGGTTTATTACCGTTTTTCTATTTTTCTAATATCTCTTTGCAGCTTCAAATAACTAATATAGATGATAAAAGTGAGGCGCAACCTTCCACGGTAGACCTTACTTTCACTTTGAAGGCAATGCACCAGGCATTTGAGAAGATGAATGCGAGGTTTGATGAGATGGGAAGCCAGTTGAGGCCTAATGGAGCTGCCATTGAGGGTATTCAGAAGGAGCAAACTAGTAGAGAGCGTAACGAAGTTTGGACATGATGAAGCAAGACATAATGGGAAAAATAATAGGCATAGATATGAGCCTATAGATGAGGATGAGGCAGAGAATGAAATTTGGGAAGATGATGGTGATGATCGAGCATCCGGAATAGAAAGGGATAGAGTAAGATATAGAAGAGGTAGACAAGAGAGGGGGTATAGGAGAGATGAGGAGGATAGAGATTTAGGCAAAATCAAAGTGACTATTCCTTCGTTTCAAGGAAGGAGTAATCCAGAGGCTTACTTGGAGTGGGAAAAGAAGGTTGAGTTGATCTTTGATTGTCACAATTATTCAAAGGAGAAAAAGGTAAAGCTAGCAGTTATTGAATTCACTGACTATGCTATTAATTGGTGGGATCAATTGGTGAATAATAGGAGGAGGAATCAAGAAAGGCCTATAGCTACATGGGGAGAGTTGAGGACGCTTATGAGGAAGCGGTTCATTCCTAATCATTACTATAGGGATCTTTATCTTAAGCTACAAAGCCTTACCCAAGGATCGATGAGTGTAGAGGATTACCATAAAGAGATGGAGATCGCTATGATTAGGGCTAATGTAGAGGAAGATAGGGAAGCTACAATGGCACGATTTTTGACCAGATTAAATAAAGATATTGCCAATGTAGTGGAGCTACAGCATTATGTGGAGTTGGAGGATATGGTCCACATGGCTATGAAGGTGGAGAGGCAATTAAAGAGGAAGGGTACAGTAAGGTATACTTCGGCTTCTTCAAATCCATGGAAACCGAAGTGGAGTAATAATGAGAGACGATATGAAGGTATCAAGACTGAACCACCTAAGGCAAAAGAAGATTTCAGTATCAAAAACAAATCTAAGGCTGAATCTCAACCACAGAAGAATCGGGACATCAAGTACTTCAAGTGTTTGGGTTCTGGACACATTGCTTCTCAGTGCCCAAATAAGAGAGTTATGGTGATGCAAGATAGTGGAGAATTAGTGAGTGAGAGTGAGAGTGATGGTGGGGAGATGCCAGCGTTGATTGATGCTAGTGATGATGATGAAGTAGAATACCCTGCGAAAGGTGAATCCCTAGTTGCTAGGCGTGCTTTGAGTACACAAATGAGTGTTGGTGACATGGAGCAGCAGAGAGAGAACATCTTCCATACTAGATGCATTGTGAATAATAAGGTGTGTAGTATGATAATAGATGGTGGGAGTTGCACCAATGTAGAGAAGTTAGGGTTACCCTTGCTAACGCATCCTAGGCCTTACAGATTGCAGTGGTTAAATGATTGTGGAGAGGTCAAAGTTAATAAGCAAGTATTGGTAACAATTACTATTGAAAAGTATAGTGATGAGGTGCTTTGTGACGTAGTTCCTATGCATGCTGGGCATTTATTATTGGGAAGGTCATGGCAGTATGATAGGAAGGTGACACATGATAGGCTTAGGAATAGATATAGCTTTGTCAAAAATGGGAGAACCGTGACGCTTGTTCCTTTAACACCAAAAGAGGTCTAGGAGGACCAAATAAAGATGAGGGAAAAAGAAAGACAAAATAAAAAGAGTGAGGTCGAGAGTTATGAGAAGAAAAAGAAAGAGAGTGAGGCTAAAAGTGAGAGAAAAGAAAATAGTGAGAAAGAGGGAAGAGTAAAAAAGAACTTCTTTGCAGGAGTGGGTGAGATTAGGAAAGCATATAAAGCAAGCCATTTCATGGTTTTGCTCGTGTTCAAAGAATCATATCTAACCTTTGATGACATTAATCCTTCTCTTTCTAGTGTTGTTACTTCTTTGTTACAGGAGTTTGAAGATGTGTTTCCGGAGGAAATGCCTATTGGCTTACCACCCATTAGAGGCATTGAGCATCAAATAGATTTCGTACAGAGGGAGCTGTCATACCCAATAGGCCAGCCTATAGAAGTAATCCCGAGGAGACCAAAGAGCTTCAAAGGCAAGTTATAGAGCTGATGAGCAAGCGGTACGTGAGAGAGAGCATGAGCCCATGTGCAGTACCAGTGCTACTAGTAACAAAGAAGGATGGGAATTGGAGAATGTGTGTTAATTGCCGAGCCATCAATAATATTACGGTAAAATATCGCCATCCCATTCCTAGGTTAGATGATATGCTGGATGAATTGCATGGAGCTTGTTTATTTTCTAAAATTGATTTAAAAAGTGGCTATCACCAAATTCGCATGAGAGAAGGTGATGAATGGAAAACTGCCTTTAAGACCAAATATGGATTGTATGAATGGTTAGTTATGCCTTTTGGTCTTACTAATGCACCTAGTACTTTTATGAGATTAATGAATCATGTGTTGCGTGCATTTATAGGTCAGTTTGTTGTTGTTGTTTATTTTGATGATATTCTAGTGTACAGCAAGACTTTAGAAGAGCAGATTGCACATTTGCGATGTGTGTTAGATGTTTTGAGGAAAGAAAAGTTGTATGCTAATTTTAAGATGTTCTTTTTGCATAGAGAAAGTTGTTTTTCTTGGTTTTGTTGTTGGTGCAAATGGTATAGAGATGGATCAAGAAAAGGTTAAGGCTATTAGGGAGTGGCCAACGCCTAAGAGCATCAGTGAGGTAAGGAGCTTTCATGGTTTAGCTAGTTTTTATCGGCGATTTGATGAGAACCCTTCTAGATCAAGCTAGAAAAACCCACAACTAGATTGACAAAAACCCAACAAAGCCAATATGATCAAAATTCAGATAAAAGATCCAAACCCTTGAGAAGCTAAGTCTCAAGAACCCGGATTGCTAGATAAGACGCCACAAAGGTTAGCAAATCCTAAGTCAAAAGTTCTTTCAAGAACAAGTTGAGAAAATCCTCTCTATGATATTAAACTCAATAATGTCAAAAGTCTCCTCAAAATAACATAAAGGAGTGTTTATATAAGGTGGTTAACCCTAATCTAACTTAAAAATAAGAGAAAACCCTAAAATTAAAAACTTGGACCCGCAGGGCCTTGGCCTGCAAAGCCACTTATTTTAAACGGGCCATAACTTGGTCATATGATGTCGGATTTTAACCCACAATATACCGTTTCGAAGCTCTCGACGTAAGGAATGCATCTACAAATTTAGAATTACTCTTCTGGTCCTTATTATACTTCAAAAATCATTCTCTCCGATGCTCGCCACCTCATTAGCCCGAATCAAGTGTACCAAGGCTAGTTCCTCCTCGTTCAAGCCCATCTTGAATATTGGACTCTTGCAAATTGAACTTGAATTGAAGTCATCCAAAGTAGCTTGAATAAATCCTTGCATGGCTTCCTTGATCTTTTTAGCTCGTGCTCTCGTAATTGGCCCTTACGGAACAAGCAACGGATTTTTAATGCTACGAGCACTCGGATCACATCATTCCCCCTCTCCTCGAAAGGATTCATCCTCGAATCGAACCTGCATCAAAGGGAGAAAGATCGAAACATTAAAGGTAGCGAGACACGTTATACTCACCGGGAAGATCCACTTTATAAGCATTGTCATTAATACGCTCAAGAATCGAAATGGACCATCTCCTCGAGGGTGCAACTTAGATTTCCTTTGGGCTGGAAACCTCTCCTTACGCATGTGAACCCAAACCCAATGACGGATTCAAAAATCACACGTTTCCTACCCTTATTAGCTTGAGTAGCGTACTACTCATTCTCCTTTTCAATGTGAAGCCGCGCTTTCTCATGAATGGACTTTATCAACTCCGCTTTCTCACTGATGCTCTTAGGCGTTGGCCACTCCACCAAGAAAAACAACTTTCTCTATGCAAAAAGAACATTTCTTAAAATTAGCATACAACTTTTCTTTCCTCAAAACATCTAACACATATCGCAAATGTGCAATATGCTCTTCTAAAGTCTTGCTGTACACTAGAATATCATCAAAATAAACAACAACAAACTGACCTATAAATGCACGCAACACATGATTCATTAATCTCATAAAAGTACTAGGTGCATTAGTAAGACCAAAAGGCATAACTAACCATTCATACAATCCATATTTGGTCTTAAAGGCAGTTTTCCATTCATCACCTTCTCTCATGCGAATTTGGTGATAGCCACTTTTTAAATCAATTTTAGAAAATAAACAAGCTCCATGCAATTCATCCATCATATCATCTAACCTAGGAATGAGATGGCGATATTTTACCGTAATATTATTGATAGCTCGGCAATCAACACACATTCTCCAATTCCCATCCTTCTTTGGTAGTAGTAGCACTGGTACTGCACATGGGCTCAAGCTTTCTCTCACGTACCGCTTGCTCATCAGCTCTATAACTTGCCTTTGAAGCTATTTAGTCTCCTCGGGATTACTTCTATAGGCTGGTCTATTGGGTATGACAGCTCCTGGTACGAAATCTATTTGATGCTCAATGCCTCTAATGGGTGGTAAGCCAATAGGCATTTCCTCCGGAAACACATCTTCAAACTCCTGTAACAAAGAAGGAACAACACTAGAAAGAGAAGGATTAATGTCATCAATATGCATTAAATGTTACCAATACTTGCTTATTTACTTTGACCTCTCCACAATCATTTAACCACTGCAATCTGTAAGGCCTGGGATGCGTTAGCAAGGGTAACCCTAACTTCTCTACATTGGTGCAACTCCCACCATCTATTATCATACTACACACCTTATTATTCACAATGCATCTAGTATGGAAGATGTTCTCTCTCTGCTGCTCCATGTCACCAACACTCATTTGTGTACTCAAAGCACGCCTAGCAACTAGGGATTCACCTTCATTTGGGTATTTCTACCGCATCATCATCACTAGCATCAATCAACTCGGCATCTCCCCACCATCACTCTCACTCTCACTCACTAATTCTCCACTATCTTGCATCACCATAACTCTCTTATTTGGGGCACCGAGAAGCAATGTGTCCGAACCCAAACACTTGAAGCACTTGATGTCCCGATTCTTCTCGTGGTTGAGATTGACCTCGAGATTTCTTTTTGATCTTTGAAATCTTCTTTTGCCTTAGGTGGTTCGAGTCTTGATACCTTCATGTCGTCTCTCATTATTACTCCACTTCGGTTTCCATGGATTTGAAGAAGCCGAAGTATACCTTCTTGTACCCTTCCTCTTTAATTGCCTCTCCACCTTCATAGCCATGTGGACCATATCCTCCAACTCCACATAATGCTGTAGCTCCACTACATTGGCAATATCTTTATTCAATCCGGTCAAAAATCGTGCCATTGTAGCTTCCCTATCTTCCTCTACATTAGCCCTAATCATAGCGATCTCCATCTCTTTATGGTAATCCTCTACACTCATCGATCCTTGGGTAAGGCTTTGTAGCTTAAGATAAAGATCCCTATAGTAATGATTAGGAATGAACCGCTTCCTCATAAACGTCCTCAACTCTCCCCATGTAGCTATAGGCCTTTCTCGATTCCTCCTCCTATTATTCACCAATTGATCCCACCAAATAATAGCATAGTCGAGTGAATTCAATAAGCCGCTAGCTTTACCTTTTTCTCCTCCGAATAATTGTGACAATCAAAGATCAACTCAACCTTCTTTTCCCACTCCAAGTAAGCCTACGGATTACTCCTTCCTTGAAACGAAGGAATAGTCACTTTGATTTTGCCTAAATCTCTATCCTCCTCATCTCTCCTATACCCCCTCTCTTGTCTCCCTCTTCTATATCTTACTCTATCCCTTTCTATTTCGGATGCTCGATCATCACCATCATCTTCCCAAATTTCATTCTCTGCCTCATACTCAGCTATAGGCTCGTATCTATGCCTATTATTTCTCTCATTATGTCTTGCTTCATCATGTCTAGCCCTGTTACGCTCTCTACTAGTTTGCTCCTTCTGAATACCCTCAATAGCCGCTCCATGTTGCCTCAACTGGCTTCCCATCTCATCAAACCTCGCATTCATCTTTTCAAATGCCTGGTGCATTACCTTCAAAGTGAAAGTAAAGTCTACCGTAGAAGGTTGCGCCTTTTATCATCCATATTAGTTATTTGAATCTGCAAAGAGATGTTAGCAAAATAGAAAAACAACAATGAACCTCACAAGCCTCACGTGTTTACACTCGCGATGCCACTCCACTCGTGTTTACACTCAAATAGGCTTTTACCCGAAGCTGTGCTCACACACTCTTGCCTTTTACCGCTCTTATATTTTCTCAATCAAGTTCTTTAGGAACTAATAACTCAATCAAGGAAAGGTACCAAAGTATAATCCCTCTAACAATCACAGTCCAAGAAACAAGAAAAGGAAAAACGAAACAAACGAACAAGAATATAGGAAACAAGAATAACAAGACCAAGAAAACAAAGGAGATCACCCAATATGATTATTATTAATGTGATTTTTTTTTTTCTTTTTTTTTTTTTTGCTCTTTTTTTTTTTTTTTTTGTAATCCTTAAATAATTGAAATTTGAATGAATTTAGGGGAAAAGGTAAAATTTATGAATTTAAGGAAAGAAACCACAAGGATGCAAATTTGATATAAGAAAACCCTAAAAATACTGTTCATGCGGCACTGTTCATGCGATACTGTTCATGCGGCACTGTTCACGGTTTTTTTTTTTTGAGAACAAGAATGAAAAATCCCAAACAAGAATGAGAAAAAAATAAATAAATAAAGATAGATGAATCTGACCTTGGTGCCTAAGCTCTGATACCAACTGATGAGAACCCTTCTAGATCAAGCTAGAAAAACCCACAACTAGATTGACAAAAACCCAAGAAAGCCAATATGATCAGAATTCGGATAAAAGATCCAAACCTCTGAGAAGCTAAGTCTCAAGAACCCGGATTGCTAGATAAGACGCCACAAAGGTTAGCAAATCCTTTGATAAGTCAAAAGTTCTTTTAAGAACAAGTTGAGAAAATCCTCTCAATGATATTAAACTCAATAATGTCAAAAGTCTTTTTCTTAAAATAACATAAAGGAGTGTTTATATAAGGTGGCTAATCCTAATCTAACTTAAAAATAAGAGAAAACCCTAAAATTAAAAACCTGGACCCGCAGGACCCATGTGGGGCCTTGGCCTGCAAAGCCACTTATCTTAAACGGGCCATAACTTGGTCATATGATATCGGATTTTAACCCACAATATATCGTTTCGAAGCTCTCGACGTAAGGAATGCATCTACAAATTTAGAATTACTCTTCTGGCCCTTATTATACTTCAAAAATCATTCTCTCCGATGCTCGCCACCTCGTTAGCCCGAATCAATTGTACCAAGGCTGGTTCCTCCTCGTTCAAGCCCATCTTGAATATTGGACTCTTGCAAATTGAACTTGAATTGAAGTCATCCAAAGTAGCTTGAATAAATCCTTGCATGGCTTCCTTGATCTTCTTAGCTCGTGCTCTCGTAATTGGCCCTTCTGGAACAAGCAACGGATCTTTAATGCTCTGAGCACTCTGGATCACATCAGGATCGAAGGCTCATTGCTTATTTTAGTGAGAAGTTGATTGGAGCAGTCTTGAGGTACCCTACCTATGATAAGGAGCTCTACGCGCTTGTGAGGGCCTTGGAAATGATGTGATGCAGGTTCAGATTCGAGGACGAATCCTTTCGAGGAGAGGGGGAATGATGTGATCCAGAGTGCTCAGAGCATTAAAGATCCGTTGCTTGTTCCAGAAGGGCCAATTACGAGAGCACGAGCTAAGAAGATCAGGGAAGCCATGCAAGGATTTATTCAAGCTACTTTGGATGACTTCAATTCAAGTTCAATTTGCAAGAGTCCAATATTCAAGATGGGCTTGAACGAGAAGGAACTAGCCTTGGTACACTTGATTCGGGCTAACGAGGTGGCGAGCATCGGAGAGAATGATTTTTGAAGTATAATAAGGGTCAGAAGAGTAATTCTAAATTTGTAGATGCATTCCTTACGTCGAGAGCTTCGAAACGGTATATTGTGAGTTAAAATCCGATATCATATGACCAAGTTATGGCCCGTTTAAAATAGGCGGCTTTGCAGGCCAAGGCCCTGCGGGTCCAAGTTTTTAATTTTAGGGTTTTCTCTTATTTTTAAGTTAGATTAGGGTTAGCCACCTTATATAAACACTCCTTTATGTTATTTTGAGGGGACTTTTTGACATTATTGAGTTTAATATCATTGAGAGGATTTTCTCAACTTGTTCTTGAAAGAACTTTCGACTTATCAAAGGATTTACTAACCTTTGTGGCGTCTTATCTAGCAATCTGGGTTCTTGAGACTTAGCTTCTCAAGGGTTTGGATCTTTTATCTGAATTTTGATCATATTGGCTTTCTTGGGTTTTTGTCAATCTAGTTGTGGGTTTTTCTAGCTTGATCTAGAAGGGTTCTCATCAGATCTCATTGACAACAAACAACCTTTTCAGACTGCTTGCAAGAAACCTTATCTCAAGATCAAATGCAAGTCCGAAAAAGACTGTCACTGTTCCTCTAAAAAGACGGCTCACTTCAGAAAATTTCAGTACAAACGGTCCAGATCTAGTTCAACCAAGCAGAAGCCCTACTGCTTTTTCAGAAAGAAGGATCCGTCCCAGATGCACAAAACTAAAGATTCTCGCTGCTTCATTTGCAGCAAACTAGGTCATTTTGCAAAAAATTGTCTCACAATCAGGATAAAGCTGTGTGTATTATTCAACACCTTCAACAATCGTCAATGTTATCTGACTCCGAAGATGTTGAATCTGTTTATACAGAACAGCATGAGTATGATGACCAAACTGCCTTTGCCATCAGCGTTGATTCAACTCATGCACTTCCAAGTGAAGACACAGTTCCTGTCATCAGTTTGTGCTCAAACCGGTCATGGCATCCTCCAGTGTAAAAGCACCTATTCCATCAATCTGCATTCAAATCCTTTTCCAGGTTTGCTAAACCTAAACCTCTTATCGGATTTATTGACACTGGAGCCCAAAAGAGTATGCTTAATCCTAACATTCTTCCATCTTCTTGTTGGGAAAAACATACTGAGTATTTCAAGGCCGCCAATGGCGATATTTTTCATACCTCTTTGATTACCAAAAAACCCATTGTATTCAACTCTTCCAAAATTGTGTTCTTTGGACAAAAGTTGTTGGTTCTACCCTTCCTGATAAAGACCTTCTCATAGGTTTTGATGGTCACAGGGATTCGGTTTAAACATATGTTTCTTCCATATACTGACACCCTTAAACTGTATGCTTTTCAGACACAACCCCCATATCAAACTTTCCAAGAAAAGTTCATGTTTTTCTGTCCTGAAAATCATAGTCAGTTTACTCATCCTTTTCCTCTATTTCCTAATACAACAGAAAAACATGAAATTTTCTTGGAAAGTTTGATATGGGGGTTGTGTCTGAAAGAGCATACATTTTAAGGGTGTCAGTATATGGAAGAAACATATGTTTAAACCGAATCATAGTCAGGGCCTTGCAAAGCCACTTATTTTAAACGGGCCATAACTTGGTCATATGATGTCGGATTTTGACCCACAATATACCGTTTCAAAGCTCTCGATGTAAAGAATGCATCTACAAATTTATAATTGCTCTTCTGGCCCTAAAAATCATCCTTTCTGATGCTCACCACCTCGTTAGCTCGAATCAAGTGTACCAAAGCTGGTTCCTCCTCATTCAAGCTCATCTTTGGAATGAATCCTTGCATTGTTTCATTGATCTTCTTAGCTCGTGCTCTCGTAATTGGCCCTTTTAGAATAAGCAACGGATCTTTAATGCTTTGAGCACTCTGGATCACATCAAGCAGCCTCTCAAGGATGCTTGTAAGAAGACTTATCTCAAGATCAAATGCAAAGAAAAAGACTGCCTGTGTCTTTAGAAGAAAAAGTCTCACTTTCAAAAAATACCCCACCTGAGAAAGCGTCATTCTTAGTCCAAACAGCCATACAGGTTCTGATGAGAACCCTTCTAGATCAAGCTAGAAAAACCCACAACTAGATTGACAAAAACCCAAGAAAGCCAATATGATCAGAATTCGGATAAAAGATCCAAACCCCTGAGAAGCTAAGTCTCAAGAACCCGGATTGCTAGATAAGACGCCACAAAGGTTAGCAAATCCTTTGATAAGTCAAAAGTTCTTTTAAGAACAAGTTGAGAAAATCCTCTCAATGATATTAAACTCAATAATGTCAAAAGTCTTTTTCAAAATAACATAAAGGAGTGTTTATATAAGGTGGCTAATCCTAATCTAACTTAAAAATAAGAGAAAACCCTAAAATTAAAAACCTGGACCCCGCGGGACCCCGGGGCCTTGGCTCGCAAAGCCACTTATCTTAAACGGGCCATAACTTGGTCATATGATATCGGATTTTAACCCACAATATATCGTTACGAAGCTCTCGACGTAAGGAATGCATCTACAAATTTAGAATTACTCTTCTGGCCCTTATTATACTTCAAAAATCATTCTCTTCGATGCTCGCCACCTCGTTAGCCCGAATCAAGTGTACCAAGGCTGGTTCCTCCTCGTTCAAGCCCATCTTGAATATTGGACTCTTGCAAATTGAACTTGAATTGAAGTCATCCAAAGTAGCTTGAATAAATTCTTGCATGGCTTCCTTGATCTTCTTAGCTCGTGCTCTCGTAATTGGCCCTTCTAGAACAAGCAACGGATCTTTAATGCTCTGAGCACTCTGGATCACATCATTCCCCCTCTCCTCAAAAGGATTCGTCCTCGAATCGAACCCGCATCAAAGGGAGAAAGATCGAAACATTAAAGGTAGCAGAGACACGTTATACTCACCACGAAGATCCACTTGATAAGCATTATCATTAACACGCTCAAGAATCGAAATGGACCATCTCCTCGAGGGTGCAACTTAGATTTCCTCTGGGCTGGAAACCTCTCCTTACGCATGTGAACCCAAACCCAATCGCCGGGTTCAAAAATCACACGTTTCCTACCCTTATTAGCTTGAGTAGCATATTGCTCAATCTTTTTCTTAATAAAATAAGCAATGGGCCTTCGATCCAGCTTCAAAACAGCTCCAATACCTATTCCTGAGGCATCACATTCAATCTCAAAAGTACGATTAAAATTAGGTAATGCTAGAATAGGTGCAGAACATAACCCTTCTTTAAGATCAATGAATGCTTTATCTTGGTCAACACTCCAAGTAAATGCAACATTCTTTTTAACAACATCAGTAAGAGGTGTGGCAATAGTGCTAAAATCCTTAACAAAGCGCCGATAAAAACTAGCTAAACCATGAAAGCTCCTTACCTCACTGATGCTCTTAGGCGTTGCCCACTCCCTAATAGCCTTAACCTTTTCTTGATCCACCTCTATACCATTTGCACCAACAACAAAACCAAGAAAAACAACTTTCTCTATGCAACTTTTCTTTCCTCAAAACATCTAACACACATCGCAAATATCCAATATGAACTTCTAAAGTCTTGCTGTACACTAGAATATCATCAAAATAAACAACAACAAACTGACCTATAAATGCACGCAACACATGATTCATTAATCTCATAAAAGTACTAGGTGCATTGGTAAGACCAAAAGGCATAACTAACCATTCATACAATCCATATTTGGTCTTAAAAGCAGTTTTCCATTCATCACCTTCTCTCATACGAATTTGGTGATAGCCACTTTTTAAATCAATTTTAGAAAATAAACAAGCTCCATGCAATTCATCCAGCATATCATCTAACCTAGGAATGGGATGGCGATATTTTACCGTAATATTATTGATGGCTCGGCAATCAACACACATTCTCCAATTTCCATCCTTCTTTGGTACTAGTAGCACCTGCATGCGCACATGGGCTCATGCTCTCTCTTACGTACCCCTTGCTCATCAGCGCTATAACTTGCCTTTGAAGCTCTTTGGTCTCCTCGGGATTACTTCTATAGGCTGGCCTATTGGGTATGACAGCTCCTGGTACGAAATCTATTTGATGCTCAATGCCTCTAATGGGTGGTAAGCCAATAGGCATTTCCTCCGGAAACACATCTTCAAACTCCTGTAACAAAGAAGTAACAACACTAGAAAGAGAATGATTAATGTCATCAAAGGTTAGATATGATTCTTTGAACACGAGCAAAACCATGAAATGGCTTGCTTTATATGCTTTCCTAATCTCGCCCACTCCTGCAAAGAAGTTCTTTCTCGCTCTACCCTCATTGTCACTCTTTTCTTTTCTCTCACTTTTAGTTTCACTCTCTTGCTTTTTCTTATCATAACTCTCGACCTCACTCTTTTTATTTTGTCTTTCTTTTTCCCTCATCTTTATTTGGTCCTCGTAGACCTCTTTTGGTGTTAAAGGAACAAGCGTCACGGTTCTCCCATTTTTGACAAAGCTATATCTATTCCTAAACCCATCATGTGTCACCTTCCTATCATCGCCATGGCCTTCCCAATAATAAATGCCCAAAGCATGCATAGGAACTACGTCACAAATCACCTCATCACTATACTTTACAATAGTAAATGTTACCAATACTTGCTTATTAACTTTGACCTCTCCACAATCATTTAACCACCGCAATCTGTAAGGCACGGGATGCGTTAGCAAGGGTAACCCTAACTTCTCTACAAGGGTAGTACTAGCTACATTGGTGCAACTCCCACCATCTATTATCATACTACACACCTTATTATTCACAATGCATCTAGTATGGAAGATGTTCTCTCTCTGCTGCTCCATGTCATCAACACACATTTGCGTACTCAAAGCACGCCTAGCAACTAGGGATTCACCTTTCGCAGGGTATTCTACTTCATCATCATCACTAGCATCAATCAACGCTGGCATCTCCCCACCATCACTCTCACTCTCACTCACTAATTCTCCACTATCTTGCATCACCATAACTCTCTTATTTGGGCATTGAGAATCAATGTGTCCAGAACCCAAACACTTGAAGCACTTGATGTCCCGGTTCTTCTGTGGTTGAGATTCAGCCTTAGATTTGTTTTTTTATACTGAAATCTTCTTTTGCCTTAGGTGGTTCAGTCTTGATACCTTCATGTCGTCTCTCATTATTACTCCACTTCGGTTTCCATGGATTTGAAGAAGCCGAAGTATACCTTACTGTACCCTTCCTCTTTAATTGCCTCTCCACCTTCATAGCCATGTGGACCATATCCTCCAACTCCACATAATGTTGTAGCTCCACTACATTGGCAATGTCGTTATTCAATCCGGTCAAAAATCGTGCCATTGTAGCTTCCCTATCTTCCTCTACATTAGCCCTAATCATAGCGATCTCCATCTCTTTATGGTAATCCTCTACACTCATCGATCCTTGGGTAAGGCTTTGTAGCTTAAGATAAAGATCCCTATAGTAATGATTAGGAATGAACCGCTTCCTCATAAGCGTCCTCAACTCTCCCCATGTAGCTATAGGCCTTTCTCGATTCCTCCTCCTATTATTCACCAATTGATCCCACCAAATAATAGCATAGTCAGTGAATTCAATAACTGCTAGCTTTACCTTTTTCTCCTCTGAATAATTGTGACAATCAAAGATCAACTCAACCTTCTTTTCCCACTCCAAGTAAGCCTCTGGATTACTCCTTCCTTGAAACGAAGGAATAGTCACTTTGATTTTGCCTAAATCTCTATCCTCCTCATCTCTCCTATACCCCCTCTCTTGTCTCCCTCTTCTATATCTTACTCTATCCCTTTCTATTTCGGATGCTCGATCATCACCATCATCTTCCCAAATTTCATTCTCTGCCTCATACTTAGCTATAGGCTCGTATCTATGCCTATTATTTCTCCCATTATGTCTTGCTTCATCATGTCTAGCCGTGTTACGCTCTCTACTAATTTGCTCCTTCTGAATACCCTCAATAGCCGCTCCATGTTGCCTCAACTGGCTTCCCATCTCATCAAACCTCGCATTCATCTTTTCAAATGCCTGGTGCATTGCCTTCAAAGTGAAAGTAAAGTCTACCGTAGAAGGTTGCGCCTCACTTTTATCATCCATATTAGTTATTTGAATCTGCAAAGAGATGTTAGCAAAATAGAAAAACAACAATGAACCTCACAAGCCTCACGTGTTTACACTCGCGATGCCACTCCACTCGTGTTTACACTCAAATAGGCTTTTACCCGAAGCTGTGCTCACACACTCTTGCCTTTTACCGCTCTTATATTTTCTCAATCAAGTTCGTTAGGAACTAATAACTCAATCAAGGAAAGGTACCAAAGTATAATCCCTCTAACAATCACAGTCCAAGAAACAAGAAAAAGGAAAAACGAAACAAACGAACAAGAATATAGGAAACAAGAATAACAAGACCAAGAAAACAAAGGAGATCACCCAATATGATTATTATTAATGTGATTTTTTTTTTCTTTTTTTTTTTTTTGCTCTTTTTTTTTTTTTTTTTTTTTTTTAATAATTAAATAATTTAAATTTTAATTAATTTAGGGGAAAAGGTAAAATTTATTAATTTAAGGAAAGAAACAACAAGGATGCAAAATTGATATAAGAAAACCCTAAAAATACTGTTCATGCGAACTGTTCATGCGGCACTGTTTATGCGATACTGTTCATGCGGCACTGTTCACGGTTTTTTTTTTTTTTTTTTTTTTGAGAACAAGAATGAAAAATCCCAAACAAGAATGAGAAAAAAAAATAAATAAATAAAGATAGATGAATCTGACCTTGGTGCCTAAGCTCTGATACCAACTGATGAGAACCCTTCTAGATCAAGCTAGAAAAACCCACAACTAGATTGACAAAACCCAAGAAAGCCAATATGATCAGAATTCGGATAAAAGATCCAAACCCCTGAGAAGCTAAGTCTCAAGAACCCGGATTGCTAGATAAGACGCCACAAAGGTTAGCAAATCCTTTGATAAGTCAAAAGTTCTTTTAAGAACAAGTTGAGAAAATCCTCTCAATGATATTAAACTCAATAATGTCAAAAGTCTTTTTCAAAATAACATAAAGGAGTGTTTATATAAGGTGGCTAATCATAATCTAACTTAAAAATAAGAGAAAACCCTAAAATTAAAAACCTGGACCCGCAGGACCCGCAGGGCCTTGGCCTGCAAAGCCACTTATCTTAAACGGGCCATAACTTGGTCATATGATATCGGATTTTAACCCACAATATATCGTTACGAAGCTCTCGACGTAAGGAATGCATCTACAAATTTAGAATTACTCTTCTGGCCCTTATTATACTTCAAAAATTATTCTCTTCGATGCTCGCCACCTCGTTAGCCCGAATCAAGTGTACCAAGGCTGGTTCCTCCTCGTTCAAGCCCATCTTGAATATTGGACTCTTGCAAATTGAACTTGAATTGAAGTCATCCAAAGTAGCTTGAATAAATTCTTGCATGGCTTCCTTGATCTTCTTAGCTCGTGCTCTCGTAATTGGCCCTTCTGGAACAAGCAACGGATCTTTAATGCTCTGAGCACTCTGGATCACATCAGGTTCTTTAAGAAAAAAGATCCAGCCTAATCTTACAGAGCTAAAAGTAGCTGTTCTTCATATGTAAGAAGAAGGGACATTTTGCCAAGAACTGCCCAAATCGATCAGCCAAGGTTGTTCGTCTTTTTGAACACCTTCAAAGATCATCCATGCTTTCAGAGAACGATGATGTTGAATTAATCTATACTGAACAAGAAGACTATGATGAGCATACGGGCAATCAATCTATACTAATGATGATGGAATCTCCATTATTCAAACAGTTCAACAATGTCAAGCCTCGCAGTCTACAATTCCCATTCCTTCCGTCAAAATTCATCTCCTCTCTATTAAATATGCCAAGCCATGTCCTATCATTGGTTTTCTTGACACTGGTGCACAAAAAAGCATGATCAATCCTAACATCCTTCCTTCATCATGTTTGGATAAACATACAAAATATTTTCGTGCTCCCAAGGGGGAATGTTTTTAGACCTCCCTTATCACCAAAAAACCCATAGGGATACAGTTTTTCCCCAACTGTGTCATATGGTCAAAACTTGTTGGTTCCAGTCTACCTGATAAAGATTTACTTATTGGGTTTGATCTTCTTCATCAAATCCCCAAACTCCAAATTACAGCATCAGGTATTCAATACAAACACATGTTCCAACCTTATACCTTAGAGTTGTGACTTTTTGCACTCACAGATGTTCAGTCTCCCTATGAATTATTCAAACCCAAGTATTTACCTCTCTGTCCAGACAGTCATAGTCAATTCACTCATTCCTTTCCACTTTGAAAAAATCCTAAGTTCTTCATTCAGCTTCCCTTTAAGCTTAATGAGGATATTAACCCAACCAAAGCCACTCACCCAGGAATGACTCCTTCAAATCTTAAATTGGCCCAAGAAGATTGTTCTCAACTTCTAGCCCAAGGTCTCATTGAGCCAACCAATTCTGATTGGGCTTGTCAAGCCTTTTATGTTGAAGAAATATCTAAGTTAGTCCATGGAAAGAAACGACTTGTCATTGATTATCAGTCTCTCAACTACTTTCTCAGAGACGACAAGTTTCCTCTCCCAAAAATCCAATCCCTATTCATTCGTATTCGGGATGCAAAAGTCTTTTCCAAGTTTGATCTCAAATCCGGGTTTTGGCAACTCGGGATTCAACCTTGTGATAGACCCAAGACCGCTTTCTACATTCCCAATGCTCATTATCAATGGACCGTCATGCTTTTTGGTCTCAAAGTGCCTCCCTCTCTTTTCCAAAAAGCAATGACTCAGATATTCCAGCCTATCCTCTATCGTACACTAATCTACATCGTGACGTGTTATTATTCTTCGCAGATCACAAATCTCATCATGATCTCCTTTCCCACTTTCTCAAGATAATGGACGACTATGGCATCATGCTGTCTGCTAAAAAGAGCATCTTAGGCTAGTCATCTGTGGAATTTCTTGGAATGGTGCTAGAAAATGGTACTTATCATCCAGGTCCACACATTGCCCAAGAATTACTTCGCTTTTCAGATCAAGATTTGTCTCAAAAGCAAATCCAACAATTTCTTGGAATTATCAATTACCTCCGTGATTTTCTCCCACATGTTGCTGTTTATACTAGCCAAGTGTCCAAGATGTTACAAAAGTATGCCCCCTCATGGGGACCTTCACAAACACATGCCATTCAACAGCTCAAACAACTTGCACATACACCTCTCCCACTGAAGATTCCCATTGTCGGTTTATGAATTCTTCTGATGCTAGTGATGAATACTGAGGAGTAGTTTTTCTCGAGAAGCTACATGACAAAGAATACTACTGTGCCCATGCCAGTAGTCAATTCAAAGAATCAGAGAAGCACTATCATGCCATCTACAAAGAGATCTTAGCTGTAAAGTATGGGATCTAAAAATTTGAATTCCATCTCATTGGACATACATTTCTTGTCCGATTAGATAATTCATCTTTTCCAAAGATTCTCGATTTCAAACAGAAATCACTCCCAGAAAAACAGTTACTAAAGCTCAAGAACTAGTTCTCCCGATATGACTTTACAGTCCATCATATAAAAGGAGACAAGAACCTCATCCCTGATCTCTTATCCCAACCTCTTCACCCTTCTATACACTCATTACTCCTGTGTCTTCCATTCCAGTAATAGCCATGACCTCTGCCCTGCCAAACATAGCTCTCACCAAAAGAATCTTTCCATGTGCCCTCAATTTTACCTCTCCTCATCAAATCCAGGACTTTGCTAAAAAGTTCTTGCTTAGGTATTTTATGAACATATAGAGGACTCAACCTTCTAGATTTCCAAGTATTCATCTTGAACACCTTTTTCTCACTGGATTCACTGTTAATCCTTCTCAAGACCTCACCGATGATGACTTATGATATCTATGGTGTTTGACTGTTCTGTATGCTACCAAACTGGTCTTCCCAGTTCAAGCCATCTACAACCTTCTGACTAGTCCAACTCACTCCCAATCTCTGCTATGGACGATGTTCGAATAGTTTGCTCCTATTCCTTGTTGGCAAAAACAGCTCCAGCAGATCTCAGATAGATATCATCTTTCACGCCTTCCTTTTCAAGAAGGTGCCCAGTTCACCTCTGTTTTCATCATCCACCGTCCTTATTTCCAACATCCTCCTATTAAGCTTCTCTGGACTCAGGATCAAGCTTATGAGTGGAAAACTATCCCTCATCCTTTCCCTCTCCAACATGAACCCGCCATCATCACCAACTTAAAGAACTTCCTCTTTGAACTCAATCACATGCACACATCACTAGGACCACATTAACTTCTAGTGGTACCTTCTCCTTCACCTAGCAGTTCTTCTCCCACTGGACCGGATTGCACAACATCCTGTTCCAAGACTCTCAAGATCCTTGGGAGAATTTTACTCCACTGCTCCAGCCGCATCTAGAAGTCTCCATCACAACTACAACAATTCAATCTTATCATCCACCAGGACCTTCCAAATTGCCTTGGTGAAAAGAACCTTTTGCCAACATTGATAGTGACGTGGATAACTTATCCCCATCTCACAGCTTTTGAGAAAGTGCTCCAGTCATGTCATGTGTATTTTTCCTTTTGCTGTGTTATGTTTTTGCTTTAATAATGGCATCTCCCTTTTGCTTTATGCAAAGTAGATGCAAGTGTGTTTACTTTATGTAAAGTTATGGTCCGCGTGCTTTCCTTTGTCTTTTTGTAATGATGGGGCTCCTGTCCCATCTTAGAAGAGATTCTATAAATGAAAAATACATAAGTGTTTTCTCTATATGGCTTTCTAAATTTCCAAGTTCTCTCTAGTATACTAATAAGATAGACATCCACCTAAATGGTTCATCTCTTTTGATAATGATTATGCTCTGCACTTGCCTTTTCAAAAGATCCTGTGCATCAGAAAGTTTTCAGACTCCCAATCGGAAGTTAGAAGCTGTTGTTCCCCAGTTCAACCTGTTGTCAAAGTCATGGTAGCTATTATTTGGGCTGGTAGGTGGTCAAAAGTTTCTTCGTACTGGTTTTTGAGCTGGTTAGTTTAAGGTATATCAGCTGAAAACCAGAATCTGTGGACTACTGGTCCTAAGGCAGATTTCGATCTATGTGATTTTGGTATAACAATGCCACGTATCTTAACCTGAGTGGTATCAGGTTGAGAAAAATCCTCTCAATAATAGAGTGTATATATAAGGTGACTAATCCTAACTTAACTTAAAAACAAAGAAAAACCTGAAATTAAAAACTTGGACCCACAGTGCCCTGACCTACAGAGCCATTGATTTTAAACGGGCTATAACTTGGTCATACAATGTCGGATTTGGACCCACAATATACCGTTTCGAAGCTCTCGATGTAAGGAATGCAGCTACAGATTTAGAATTATTTTTCTTATACAACATCAAAAATTATTCTCACCGATGCTCGCCACCTCGTTAGCTCTAATCAAGTATACCAAGGCTGGTTCCTCCTCTTTCAAGCCCATCTTGAATATTAGTCTCTAGCAAATTGAATGTGAATTGAATTCATCCAAAGTAGCTTGAACAAATCCTTGCATTACTTCTTTGATCTTCTTAGCTCATGCTCTCGTAATTGGCCCTTCTAGAAGAAGCAACGGATCTTTAATGCTCTGAGCACTCTTGATCATATCATTCCCCTTCTCTTCAAAAGGATTCGACCTCGAATCGAACCGCATCAAAAGGAGAAAGATCAAAAACATTAAATTTAGTGAACAAATTATACTCACCTGGAAGATCCACTTTATAAACGTTGTCATTAATATGCTTAAGAATCTAAAATGGACAATCTCCTCGAGGGTTCAACTTAGATGTCCTCTAAACTGGAAACCTCTCCTTCCGCATGTGAACCCAAACCCAATCACTGGGTTCAAAAATCGCATATTTCCTACTCTTATTAGCGTGAGTAGCATACTGCTCATTCTTCCTCTCAATGTGAAGCCGCGCTTTCTCATGAATGGACTTTACCAACTCCGCTTTCTTTTGACCATCCAAGCTAGCTCTCGTATCAACGGGCAAAAGAATCAAATCCATTGGAGTCAATGGATTAAAACCATAAACAATCTTAAATGGAGAATAAGAAGTAGAAGAATGAATGCTCCTATTATATGCAAACTCTATAAATGGCAAACAATCTTCCTAAGACATCAAATTCTTATTAATAATAGTGTGTAAAAGCTGAGATAAAGTTCTATTGACCACTTCAATTTGGCTATTAGTATGAGGGTGACAAGCAGTAGAAAACAGAAGTTTAGTACCTAACTTACCCCATAATACCTTCTAAAAGTGAGCAAGGAACTTAGCGTCTCTATCCGAAACAATAATCCTAGGAACACCATGGAATCGCACTACCTCCCTAAAGAACAATCAGCTATATTGGCGGAATCATCTGACTTATGTCATGGAATGAAATGTGTCATCTTGTTAAATTTATCTACGATCATGAAAATGGAATCTCTTCCCGAAAATAGAATCTCTTCCATTTTAAGTCTTAGGCAGCCCTAAAATAAAATCCATAGAAATACCCACCCAAGGCACCTCCGTTTTCATTATTCACAGGGCATATTTCCAACATCCTGTTACCCAATCATTTTGGACACAAGACCAGGCATATACAAACCATGCGGTAAAACCTTAGACTTAGCCTATCTACATGCAATGCATTTATTACATATGCGAATGACATCCTTTTTCATCTTAGGCCAATAAAAATGCTCATAAAATATCTCTAAGGCTTTCTTAACCCCAAAATGACCCATCAAGCCACCACTATGTGCCTCTCTCACTAGCAACTCACGCATAGAACTATTAGGCACACAAAGCATGTTTTCCCTAAACAAATAACCATCGTGCTTATAAAATGTACCAAATGATCCATTATCACATGTAGCAAACACATCAACAAAATCAGAATCATTGGCATACAACACCTTAACATACTCAAATCCAAGCATTTTGGCACTCAAATAATTAAGAAGCATATACCTCCGAGATAATGCATCCGCAACTATGTTCTCTTTACCTTGTTTATTGCAAACAAACAAAGTCATAAAGTGACTTTATGAAAAGCAAACCAAAACAAGCCAAACCATTACATAAAGTGAGATGGGGACGGGTTCATGTGGAGAACCTACTGCAGCAATAGAGCTTGCTCGTAGAGAATACATGCAGAACAACCTGAGCTTCAAAGGCTTATCACTGTCAATCAGCTAAATGTTGCAGACATATCGCTCGGCAAGATCTATCAATTAGTCGTTAATGCTCTTGAACGACTATGTGAGCAAAAAGAGTTTTTGAGAGATCTCTGATGAGAACCCTTCTAGATCAAGCTAGAAAAACCCACAACTAGATTGACAAAAACCCAAGAAAGCCAATATGATCAAAATTCAGATAAAAGATCCAAACCCTTGAGAAGCTAAGTCTCAAGAACCCAGATTGCTAGATAAGACGCCACAAAGGTTAGCAAATCCTTTGATAAGTCCAAAGTTCTTTCAAGAACAAGTTGAGAAAATCCTCTCAATGATATTAAAATCAATAATGTCAAAAGTCTCTTCAAAATAACATAAAGGAGTGTTTATATAAGGTGGCTAATCCTAATCTAACTTAAAAATAAGAGAAAACCCTAAAATTAAAAACCTGGACCCGCAGGGCCTTGGCCTGTAAAGCCTCTTATTTTAAACGGGCCATAACTTGGTCATATGATGTCGGATTTTAACCCACAATATACCGTTTCGAAGCTCTCGACGTAAGGAATGCATCTACAGATTTAGAATTACTCTTCTGGTCCTTATTATATTTCAAAAACCATCCTCTCCGATGCTCGCCACCTCGTTAGCCCGAATCAAGTGTACCAAGGCTGGTTCCTCCTCATTCAAGCCCATCTTGAATATTGGACTCTTGAAAATTAAACTTGAATTGAAGTCATCCAAAGTAGCTTGAATAAATCCTTGCATGGCTTCCTTGATCTTCTTAGCTCGTGCTCTCGTAATTGGCCTTTCTGGAACAAGCAACGGATCTTTAATGCTCTGAGCACTCTGGATCACATCATTCCCCCTCTCCTCGAAAGGATTCGTCCTCGAATACGAACGCATCAAAGGGAAAAAGATCGAAACATTAAAGGGTAGGAGACACGTTATACTCACCGGGAAGATCCACTTTATAAGCATTGTCATTAATACGCTCAAGAATCGAAATGGACCATCTCCTCGAGGGTGCAACTTAGATTTCCTTTGGGGTGGAAACCTCTCCTTACACATGTGAACCCAAGCCCAATCGCCGGGTTCAAAAATCATACGTTTCCTACCCTTATTAGCTTGAGTAGCGTCTTCGCACCAGAGCATTTGAGAAGATGAATATGAGGTTTGATGAGATGGGAAGCCGAGTTGAGGCAACATGGAGAGCGCCATTGAGGGTATTCGGAAGGAGCAAACTAGTAGAGAGCGTAAGAGGGCTGGACATGATGAAGCAAGACATAATGGGAAAAATAATAGGCATAGATATGAGCCTATAGATGAGGATGAGGCAGAGAATGAATTTTTGGAAGATAATGATGATGAAGTAGAATGAACAGTACGCTACTCAAGCTAATAAGGGTAGGAAACGTGTGATTTTTGAACCCGGCGATTTTTCACATGCGTAAGGAGAGGTTTCCAGCCCAAAGGAAATCTAAGTTGCACCCTCGAGGAGATGGTCCATTTCAGATTCTTGAGCGTATTAATGACAATGCTTATAAAGTGGATCTTCCTGGTGAGTATAACGTGTCTGCTACCTTTAATGTTTCTGATCTTTCTCCCTTTGATACAGGTTCAGATTCGAGGACGAATCCATTCGAGGAGAGGGGGAATGATGTGATCCAGAGTGCTCAGAGCATTAAAGATTCGTTGCTTTTGTTCCAGAAGGGCCAATTACGAGAGCACGAGCTAAGAAGATCAAGGAAGCCATGCAAGGATTTATTCAAGCTACTTTGGATGACTTCAATTCAAGTTTAATTTGCAAGAGTCCAATATTCAAGATGGGCTTGAATGAGGAGGAACCAGCCTTGGTACACTCGATTCGGGCTAACGAGGTAGCGAGCATCGGAGAGAATGATTTTTGAAGTATAATAAGGGCCAGAAGAGTAATTCTAAATTTGTAGATACATTCCTTACGTCGAGAGCTTCGAAACGGTATATTGTGGGTTAAAATCTGACATCATATGACCAAGTTATGGCCCGTTTAAAATAAGTGACTTTGCAGGCCAAGGCCCTGCGGGTCCAGGTTTTTAATTTTAGGGTTTTCTCTTATTTTTAAGTTAGATTAGGGTTAGCCACCTTATTTAAACACTCTTTTATGTTATTTTGAAGAGACTTTTGACATTATTGAGTTTAATATCATTGAGAGGATTTTCTCAAATTGTTCTTGAAAGAACTTTCGACTTATCAAAGGATTTGCTAACCTTTGTGGCGTCTTATCTAGCAATCTAGGTTCTTGAGACTTAGCTTCTCAAGGGTTTGGATCTTTTATCTAAATTCTGATCATATTGGCTTTCTTGGGTTTTTGTCAATCTAGTTGTGGGTTTTTCTAGCTTGATCTAGAAGGCTTCTCATCAAAAACAGTTCCAATACTATTCCTGAGGCATCACACTCAATCTCAAAAGTGCGGTTAAAATCAGGTAATGCTAAAACAAGTGCGTAACACAACCTTTATTTAAGATCAATGAATGCTTTATCTTGTTCAGCACTCCAAGTAAATGCAACATTCTTTTTAACAACATCAGTATGAGGTGCAGCAATGTGCTAAAATCCTTAATAAATCACCGATAAAAACTAGCTACACCATGAAAGTTCCTTACCTCAGTGATGCTTTTAGGCATCGGCCACTCCCTAATAGCCTTAACCTTCTCTTGATCCATCTCTATACCATTTGCACCAACAACAAAAATAAGAAAAACAACTTTCTCCATGTAAAAAGAACATTTCTTATAATTAGCATACAACTTTTCTTTCCTCAAAACATCTAGCACACATCGCAAATGCTCAATATGCTCTTCTAAAGTCTTGCGATACACTAGAATATCATCAAAGTAAACAATGACAAACTAACCTATAAATGCACACAACACATGATTCATTAATCTCATAAAAGTACTAGGTGCATTAGTAAGACCAAAAGTCATAACTAACTATTAATACAATCCATAATTGGTCCTAAAGGCAGTTTTTCATTCATCACCTTTTTTTCATGTGAATTTGGTGATAGTCACTTTTTAAATCAATTTTAGAAAATAAACAGGCTCCATGCAATTCATCCAACATATCATCTAACCTAGGAATGGGATGGCGATACTTTACTGTAATATTATTCACGACTCGGCAATCAAGACACATTCTCCAATTTCCATCCTTTTTTGGTACTAATAGCACTGGAACTGCACATGGGCTAATGCTCTCTCTTACGTACCCCTTGCTCATCAGCTCCATAACCTGCCTTTAAAGCTCTTTGGTCTCCTCGGGATTACTTCTATAGGCTGGTGTATTAGGTATGATGACTCTTGGTACGAAATTGATCGACGCTCAATGCCTGCAATGAGTGGTAAGCCAATAGGCATTTTCTCGGGAAACACATCTTCAAACTCTTGTAACAAAGAAGTAACAACACTAGGAAGAGAAGGATTATGTCATCAAAAGTTAGATATGATCCTTTAAACACGAGCAAAACCATAAAATGGCTTACTTTATATGCTTGCCTAATCTCACCCACTCTTGCAAAGAAGTTCTTTTTCACTCTTCCTTCTTTCTTACTCTTTTCTTTTCTCTCACTTTTAGCCTCACTCTTTTTGTATTGTCCTTCTTTTTCCTTCATCTTTATTTGGTCCTCATAGACCTCTTTCGGTGTTAAAGGAACAAGCATCACAATTCTCCCATCCTTGACAAAGCTATATCTATTCTTAAACCCAACATGTGTCACCTTTCTATCATACTGCCATGGCCTCCCCAATAATAAATGCCCAGCATGCAGAGGAACTACGTCATAAAGCACCTTATACTTGATAATAGTAAATGTTACCAATACTTACTTATTAACCTTGACCTCTCCACAATCATTTACCCACTGCAATCTATAAGGTCTGGGATGCGTTAGCAAGGGCAACCTTGACATCTCTACAAGGGTAGTACTAGCTACATTGGTGCAACTCCTACCATCTATTATCATACTACACACTTTGTTATTTACAATGTATCTAGTATGGAAGATGTTCTCTCTCTGCTGCTCCATATCATCAACACTTATTTGTGTACTCAAAGCATGCTTAGCAACTAAGGATTCACCTTTCATAGGGTAGTCTACTTCATCATCATCATCACTAGTATCAATCAACTCTGGCATCTCTCCACCATCACTCTCACTCTCAATCACTAATTCCCCACTATCTTGCATCACCATAACTCTCTTATACCCGCTCTCTGGCCAACCTCTTCTATATCTCATTCTATCTCTATTTACTTTGGATGCTCGATCATCACCATCATCTTTCCAAAATTCACTCTACCTTATACTAATCCATAGGCTCATATCTACGCCTATTATTTCTCCCGTTACGTCTTGCTTCATCATGTCTAGTCCCGTTACGCTCTCTACTAGTTTACACCTTCTGAATACTCTCAATAGCAACTCCATGTTGACTCAAATGGCCTCCTATCTCATTAAACCTCACATTCATCTTCTCAAATGCCTGGTGCATTGCCTTCAAAGTTAAAGTAAGGTCTACTATTAAAGGTTGCACCTCACTTTTATCATCCATATTATTTATTTGAAGTAAGCTGCAAAGAAATGTTAGCAAAATAGGAAAAAATATAAAAAACAGTAATGAACCTCACTCGTGCTTACACTCAAATAGGCTTTTGCCCGTAGCTGTGCTCACACACTCTTGTCTTTTACCACTCTTATATTTTCTCAGTCAAGTTCTTTAGGAACTAATGACTCAATCAAGGAAAAGCACCAAAGTATAATCTCTCTAACAATCACAGTCCAAGAAACAAGAATAAAAAAAAAAAAGAAACAAAGGAACAAAAAAACCGAAAACAAGAATAACAAAACAAAGAAAAAAAGGAGATCACCCAATATGAAATTATTTTTTTATCAAAATTTTTTTTGGTAATCCCTAAATAACCCTGATACCACTCGGGGTTATCCACTCACGTTGAGTACAAAAGACGAACCAATTCGTCCCGATGAACAATATCATCTATCGGGTTACCCAAGACCAACAAAACAACCATATACTAGCAAAGGGTGCATTGCTTTCTCGCATACCACGTTATCTTTTCGCCTGTCCGTCGGCTTTTCTTTAAACATGAACAACGTACTCACAGTCGTCATTTCTCAACTAATGCAAGGGCTTTGGGGTTGGTAACCAACTAACTATACGAAACCTACACAAGGTTTTGTGTATAGGACGTACTCAACAAGGATAGAGATAAACAAACTCAGAGAAGAGTCTAACACGGAACACTTAGAGAAAACAAGAGAAAGTTTAGAAGAAAGCCATTTATCTTATTTCTTACTTATTTTCTTCTTTCACATCTTATTTTACAAAAGGGAAGGAGTTTCCTTTATATAGGAAAAGCTCCGTGAAACAAGCCAACAAACTTTAGTAACTTTAACAAAGCAATCTAACACGTGTGTGGTAGGACGGGACCCCAACCACATGATTGCTAACAAACAAAAGATAAAAGTAGCTTTAGGAAAAGCAAAGCTACATTATTACAAACAAACAAAAGTCATAAAGTGACTTTATGAAAAGCAAATCAAAACAAGCCAAACCATTACATAAAGTGAGATGGGGACAGGTTCATGATGTCATCTTCACTGTCGGTGTCATCATTACTAATATCGGTTTGTCCCAAACACGTTATGAGTAGATTCTGGTGGGTGTTCTACTGTATAGGAGGAAGAGCCTGTAGACCAAGGAGGTTGGCAGGACTGAGAGAAGACTGGAGAAAAGTCTTCGTAAGGATCTTGTGAGTCGTGGTATATGATGTTGGTGTAATCTAGGCGTTCTTCTTTGAACAGGAGGCCACCTGGATTTGCACTAGAGGATGGAACTGAGAGGACTTCATGTTGAGGTCTTAGGGAAGTGTGTTGAATATCTGTTGCTGGAGAAGGAACATGATTTAGGTCGATGAGGAAATGCTTGAGTTCTTGAACAGTGGTAGGGTCATGCTGAAGAGGAAAAGGATAAGGAAAGGTTTTCCATTCATATGCCTGGTCTTGTGTCCAAAATGATTGGGTAACAGGATGTTGGAAATATGCCCTGTGAATAATGAAAACGAATGTGAACTTGTTTTTTTCTTAGTCAGGAATTTGTGAGAGATGAAGTCTTTCAGCAATCTGTTGGAATTGTCTTCTCCACCAAGGAATGGGGGAGAACCACTCAAACATAGTATATATGAGCGAACCTGCAAGTGGTGGACTATTGAGGAGAGTCTGAATTGCATGAAAAGGAAAGACCAATTTGGTGGCATACAAAGTGGTGAGGCACCAAATGAACCAAAGTTCATCCTCTGTGATATCCCATTTGGGATGAATAGTAAAATTGGTGAGGAAAAGATATTCAGGATGGAAACTGGGAAAACCAGCAGGTTGACCACGGTAGATATTGGTGAAGTAGCGAAATAGGAATTTTTTGGCAAAGTCCCGAATACGGGTGAAGGACCGAAAAGAGAGTTTGAGAGGGAAAAGTCTTTTTCGTAGCTGCGGTGGTTGGAAGAGGTGAAGCCATAGCTATGAGAGGGAAGGTAGAAACAGATGTAACCAAGGTTGTAACTGGAAGGGGTCGAGTGAGAAGATCAGGGATTAGGTTCTTATCCCCTTTTATATGTTGAACTGTGAAGTCATACTTGACAAACCAATTTTTTAGTCTGAGAAGATGTTTGTCCGATAGCATCTTGTTTTTGAAGTTCAATATATTAGGAAAAGCTAAATTATCTAATCGAACTAGAAAGTTATGTCCGATTAAATGAAATTCAAACTTTTGAATGCCGTATTTGACGGCCAAGGTCTCCTTATAGATAACGTGCTTTTCAGAATCCTTGAATTGACCACTGGCGTGGGCACAGTAGAATTCATGACCATTAATTTCTTCAAGGAGAACAGCTCCCCAGTACTCATCACTAGCATCCGTCTGTAGGATTTGTCGACCGACAGTTGGTATTTTGAGTGGAGGAGGATGTTGTGCAATCTGCTTTAGCTGCTGGACAGCTGTTGTCTGAGCTGGTCCCCAAGGAGGGGCAGTCTTTTTTAGCATCAATAAGAGAGGGCTAGTGTAAACTGCAACATGTGGTAAAAAGTCACGGAGGTAATTGATGATGCCTAGAAATTGCTGCAGTTGTTTTCTTGTGAGATTGTGATCTGGAAAGTGTAACAGTTCTTGGGCGATATGGGGCCCAGGATGATACTAAGAAATTCAACTGATGTCTGGCCTAAAGTGCTCTTTTTTGCCGACAACATAATGCCATACTGATCCACAAACTGGTGAAACGTGGAAAGTAACTCCATGTGTGTCTCATGATCAGTAGAAAACAAAAGGATGTCATCTATGTAGATAAGAGCATGGTGGAGGATAGGCTCGAAGATCCGTGTCATCGCTTTTTGAAAAAGCGAAGGTGCCACTTTAAGACCGAAAGGCATTATCGTCCACTGGTAATGAGCATTAGGGATACAGAAAGTTGTTTTGTATCTCTCTGATGGATGAATGCCAAGTTGCCAAAATCCGGCCTTGAGATCAAACTTGGAAAAAATCTTTGTATCTCGGATGTGGGCAAATAAGGATTGGATTTTTGGGAGAGGAAACTTGTCATCAGATAGAAAACAGTTTTGGAAATTTGGTAGCCTGATGTGATCCAGAGTGCTCAGAGCATTAAAGATCCGTTGCTTGTTCCAGAAGGGCCAATTACGAGAGCACGAGCTAAGAAGATCGAGGAAGCCATGCAAGGATTTATTTAAGCTACTTTGGATGACTTCAATTCAAGTTTAATTTGCAAGAGTCTAATATTCAAGATGGGCTTGAATGAGGAGGAACCAGCCTTGGTACACTTGATTCGGGCTAACGAGGTGGCGAGCATCGGAGAGGATGGTTTTTGAAATATAATAAGGGCCAGAAGAGTAATTCTAATTCTGTAGATGCATTCCTTACGTCGAGAATTTCGAAACGGTATATTGCGGGTTAAAATCCGACATCATATGACCAAGTTATGGCCAGTTTAAAATAAGAGGCTTTGCAGGCCAAGGCCCTGCGGGTCCAGGTTTTTAATTTTAGGGTTTTCTCTTATTTTTAAGTTAGATTAGGATTAGCCACCTTATATAAACACTCCTTTATGTTATTTTGAAGGGATTTTTGACATTTTCTCAACTTGTTCTTGAAAGAACTTTTGACTTATCAAAGGATTTGCTAACCTTTGTGGTGTCTTATCTAGCAATCTGGGTTCTTGAGACTTAGTTTCTCAAGGGTTTGGATCTTTTATATGAATTCTGATCATATTGGCTTTCTTGGGTTTTTGTCAATCTAGTTGTGGGTTTTTCTAGCTTGATCTAGAAGGGTTCTCATCAATTAGTATCAGAGCTTAGGCACCAAGGTTAGATTCATCTATTTTTATTTTTTTTTCTCATTCTTGTTCTAGCAAAAAAAAAAAAAAAAGAAAAAAAAATCGTGAACAGTGCTCATGAACAGTGCCGTATGAACAGTCGCATGAACAATACCTCATGAACAGTATCGCATGAATAGTATTTTTAGGGTTTTCTTCTATCAATTTTACATCCTTGTGGTTTCTTTCCTTAAATCCATAAATTTTACCTTTTCTCCTAAATTCATTCAAATTTCAATTATTTAGGGATTACAAAAAAAAAAAATCACATTAATAATAATCATATTGGGTGATCTCCTTTGTTTTCTTGGTTTTGTTATTCTTGTTTCCTATATTCTTGTTCGTTTGTTTCCTTTTTCCTTTTTCTTGTTTCTTGAACTGTGATTGTTAGAAGGATTATACTTTGGTACTTTCCCTTGATTGAGTTATTAGTTCCTAAAGAACTTGACTGAGAAAATATAAGAGTAGTAAAAGGCAAGAGTGTGTGAGCACAGTTTCGGGTAAAAGCCTATTTGAGTGTAAACACGAGTGGAGTGACATCGCGAGTGTAAACACGTGAGGCTTGTGAGGTTCATTGTTGTTTTTCTATTTTGCTAACATCTCTTTGCAGATTCAAATAACTAATATGGATGATAAAAGTGAGGCGCAACCTTCTACGGTAGACTTTACTTTCACTTTGAAGGCAATGCACCAAGCATTTGAGAAGATGAATGCGAGGTTTGATGAGATGGGAAGCCAGTTGAGGTAACATGAAGCTGCCATTGAGAGTATTCAGAAGGTGCAAACTAGTAGAAAGCAAAACATGATGGGAAAAATAATAGGCATAGATATGAGCCTATAGATGAGTATGAGGCAGAGAATGAAATTTGGGAAGATGATGGTGATGATCGAGCATCCGAAATAGAAAGGGATAGAGTAATATATAGAAGAGGTAGACAAGAGAGGGGGTATAGGAGAGATGAGGAGGATAGAGATTTAGGCAAAATCAAAGTGACTATTCCTTCGTTTCAAGGAAGGAGTAATCCAGAGGCTTACTTGGAGTGGGAAAAGAAGGTTGAGTTGATCTTTGATTGTCACAATTATTCAGAGGAGAAAAAGGTAAAGCTAGCAGTTATTGAATTCACTGACTATGTTATTATTTGGTGGGATCAATTGGTGAATAATAGGAGGAGGAATCGAGAAAGGCCTATAGCTACATGGGGAGAGTTGAGGACGCTTATGAGGAAGCGGTTCATTCCTAATCATTAATATAGGGATCTTTATCTTAAGCTACAAAGCCTTACCCAAGGATCGAAGAGTGTAGAGGATTACCATAAAGAGATGGAGATCGCTATGATTAGGGCTAATGTAGAGGAAGATAGTGAGTGAGAGTGAGAGTGATGGTGGGGAGATGCCAGAGTTGATTGATGCTAGTGATGATGATGAAGTAGAATACCCTGCGAAAGGTGAATCCCTAGTTGCTAGGCGTGCTTTGAGTACACAAATGAGTGTTGATGACATGGAGCAGCAGAGAGAGAACATCTTCCATACTAGATGCATTGTGAATAATAAGGTGTGTAGTATGATAATAGATGGTGGGAGTTGCACCAATGTAGCTAGTACTACCCTTGTAGAGAAGTTAAGGTTACCCTTGCTAACGCATCCCAGGCCTTACAGTTGCGGTGGTTAAATGATTGTGGAGAGGTCAAAGTTAATAAGCAAGTATTGGTAACATTTACTATTGAAAAGTATAGTGATGAGGTGCTTTGTGATGTAGTTCCTATGCATGCTGGGCATTTATTAATTGGGAGGGCCATGGCAGTATGATAGGAAGGTGACACATGATGGGTTTAGGAATAGATACAGCTTTGTCAAAAATGGGAGAACCGTGACGCTTGTTCCTTTAACACCAAAAGAGGTCTACGATGACCAAATAAAGATGAGGGAAAAAGAAAGACAAAATAAAAAGAGTGAGGTCGAGAGTTATGAGAAGAAAAAGAAAGAGAGTGAGGCTAAAAGTGAGAGAAAAGAAAAGAGTGAGAAAGAGGGAAGAGTGAGAAAGAACTTCTTTGCAGGATTGGGTGAGATTAGGAAAGCATAAAAAACAAGTCATTTCATGGTTTTGCTCGTGTTCAAAGAATCATATCTAACCTTTGATGACATTAATCCTTCTCTTTCTAGTGTTGTTACTTCTTTGTTACAGGAGTTTGAAGATGTGTTTCCGGAGGAAATGCCTATTGGCTTACTACCTATTAGAGGCATTGAGCATCAAATAGATTTCATACCAGGAGCTGTCATACCCAAAAGGCCAGCCTATAGAAGTAATCCCAGGAGACCAAAAAGCTTCACGGTGCAAGTTATAGAGTCGATGAGCAAGGGGTACGTGAGAGAGAGCACGAGCCCATGTGCGATGCATCATACTACTAGTACCAAAGAAGGATGGGAATTGGAGAATGTGTGTTGATTGCCGAGCCATCAATAATATTACGGTAAAATATCGCCATCCCATTCCTAGGTTAGATGATGTCTTTGGATGAATTGCATGGAGCTTGTTTATTTTCTAAAATTGATTTCAAAAGTGGCTATCACCAAATTCGCATGAGAGAAGGTGATGAATGGAAAACTGCCTTTAAGACCAAATATGGATTGTATGAATGGTTAGTTATGCCTTTTGGTCTTACTAATGCACCTAGTACTTTTATGAGATTAATGAATCATGTGTTGCGTGCATTTATAGGTCAGTTTGTTGTTGTTTATTTTGATGATATTCTAGTGTACAAGAAGACTTTAGAAGAGCATATTGCACATTTGCGATGTGTGTTAGATGTTTTGAGGAAAGAAAAGTTGTATGCTAATTTTAAGAAATGTTCTTTTTGCATAGAGACAGTTGTTTTTCTTGGTTTTGTTGTTGGTGCAAATGGTATAGCGATGGATCAAGAAAAGGTTAAGGCTATTAGTGAGTGGCCAATGCCTAAGAGCATCAGTGAGGTAAGGAGCTTTCATGGTTTAGCTAGTTTATCGGCGATTTGTTAAAGATTTTAGCACTATTGCTGCACCTCTTACTGATGTTGTTAAAAAGAATGTTGCATTTACTTGGAGTGTTGAACAAGATAAAGAATTCATTGATCTTAAAGAAAGGTTATGTTCTGCACCTATTCTAGCATTACCTAATTTTAATCGTACTTTTGAGATTGAATGTGATGCCTGAGGAATAGGTATTGGAGCTGTTTTGATGCAGGATCGAAGGCCCATTGCTTATTTTAGTGAGAAGTTGACTGGAGCAGCCTTGAGGTACCCTACCTATGATAAGGAGCTCTACGCTCTTGTGAGGGCCTTGGAAACTTGGCAACATTACTTATGGCCTAAGGAGTTTGTGATACACACAGATCATGCTACTTGGATGGAGTACATTGAGACATTTCCCTATGTCATTCGGTATAAAGAAGGTAAAGAGAACATAGTTGCCGATGCATTATCTCGGAGGTATGTGCTTCTTAATTTTTTGAGTGCCAAAATGCTTGGATTTGAGTATGTTAAGGAATTATATGCCAATGATTCTGATTTTATTGATGTGTTTGCTATATGTGACAAAGGATCATTCGGTAAATTTTATAAGCATGATGGTTATTTGTTTAGGGAAAACAAGCTTTGTGTGCCTAATAGTTATATCCGTGAGTTGCTAGTGAGAGAGGCACATAGTGGTGGCTTGATGGGTCATTTTGGGGTTAAGAAAACTTTAGAGACAGTACATGAGCATTTTTATTGGCCTAAGATGAAAAAGGATGTCATTCGCATATGTAATCAATGCATTACATGTAGAAAGGCCAAGTCAAAGGTTTTACCACATGGTTTGTATACGCCTTTACCGCCTTCTGAGAGCCTTGGGTAGATATTTCTATGGATTTTATTTTAGGGCTACCTAGGACTCGAAAGGGGAGAGATTCTATTTTCGTGATCGTAGATAGATTTAGCAAGATGGCACATTTCATTCCATGTCATAAGTCAGATGATGCCACCAATATAGCTGATTTATTCTTCAGGGAGGTAGTGCGACTCCATGGTGTTCCAAGGAGTATTGTTTCGGATAGAGATGCTAAGTTCCTTAGTCACTTTTGGAAGGTATTATGGGGTAAGTTAGGCACTAAACTTTTGTTTTCTACTACTTGTCACCCTCGATCGATGGTCAAACCGAAGTGGTCAATAGAACTTTATCTCGCTTTGCGTACTATCATTAATAAGAATTTGAAATCTTGGGAAGACTGTTTGCCATTTATAGAGTTTGCATATAATAGGAGCATTCATTCTTCTACTTCCTATTCTCCGTTTGAGATTGTTTATGGTTTTAATCCGTTGACTCCAATGGATTTGATTCCTTTGCCAGTTGATGCGAGAGCTAACTTGGATGGTCAAAAGAAAGCGGAGTTGATAAAGTCCATTCATGAGAAAGCGCGGCTTCACATTAAAAAGAAGAATGAGCAGTACGCTACTCAAGCTAATAAGGGTAGGAAATGTGTGATTTTTGAACCCGGCGGTTGGGTTTGGGCTCACATGCGCAAGGAGAGGTTTCCAGCCCAAAGGAAATCTAAGTTACACCCTCGAGGAGATGGTCCATTTCAGATTCTTAAGCGTATTAACGACAATGCTTATAAAGTGGATCTTCCTGGTGAGTATAACGTGTCTGCTACCTTTAATGTTTCTTATCTTTCTCCCTTTGATGCAGGTTCAGATTCGAGGACGAATCCTTTCAAGGAGAGGGGGAATGATGTGATCCAGAGTGCTCAGAGCATTAAAGATTCGTTCCTTGTTCCAGAAGGGCCAATTACGAGAGCACGAGCTAAGAAGATCAAGGAAGCCATGCAAGGATTTATTCAAGCTACTTTGGATGACTTCAATTCAAGTTTAATTTGCAAGAGTCCAATATTCAAGATGGGCTTGAATGAGGAGGAACCAGCCTTGGTACACTTGATTCGGGCTAACGAGGTGGCGAGCATCGGAGAGGATGGTTTTTGAAATATAATAAGGGCCAGAAGAGTAATTCTAAATCTATAGATGCATTCCTTACTTCGAGAACTTCGAAACGGTATATTGTGGGTTAAAATCCGACATCATATGACCAAGTTATGGCCCGTTTAAAATAAGAGGCTTTGCAGGCCAAGGCCCTGCGGGTCCAGGTTTTTAATTTTAGGGTTTTCTCTTATTTTTAAGTTAGATTAGGATTAGCCACCTTATATAAACACTCCTTTATGTTATTTTGAAGGGACTTTTGACATTATTGAGTTTAATATCATTGAGAGAATTTTCTCAACTTGTTCTTGAAAGAACTTTTGACTTATCAAAGAATTTGCTAACCTTTGTGGTGTCTTATCTAGCAATCCCGGTTCTTGAGACTTAGCTTCTCAAGGGTTTGGATCTTTTATATGAATTCTGATCATATTGGCTTTCTTGGGTTTTTGTGAATCTAGTTGTGGGTTTTTCTAGCTTGATCTAGAAGGGTTTTTATCATAGCCTATCACAAGTCTCCTTTTACCCCGAACTATTTCTGACCGCTTCTCCACATAAAAGGCTTGGCAAGCCCAATTGGAAGTTGTGGGCTCAATTAACCCTTGTGACAAAAGCTGACTGCATTCATCTTGGGCTAAATTGAGGTCAGTGGGAGTCATCCCTGGATGAGTGGCCTTTGTAGGATTGATATCCTCATTAAGCTTAAAAGGAAGCTTAATAAAGAATTGAGTATTCTTCCATAGAGGAAAAGGATGAGTAAACTGTTTATGATTTTCAGGACAGAAAAACATAAACTTTTCTTGGAAAGTTTGATATGGGGGTTGTGTGTTTGAAAGAGCATACAGTTTAAGGGTGTCTGTGTATGGAAGAAACATATGTTTGAACCGAATTCCTGTGGCCATAATCTGTAATTTGGACATTTGGTGAAGAATATCAAAACCTATGAGAAGGTCTTTATCAGGAACGGTTGAACCAACAACTTTTGTCCAAAGAACACAATTGTGGAAGAATTGAATACCAATGGGTTTTTTGGTAATCAAAGAGGTATGAAAAATATAGCCATTGGCGGCCTTAAAATACTCAGTATGTGTTTCCCAACAAGAAGATGGAAGAATGTTAGGATTAAGCATACTCTTTTGGGCTCCAATGCCAATAAATCCGATAAGAGGTTTAGGTTTAGCAAACCTGGAAGAAAGGATTTGAATGCAGATTGATGGAATATATGCTTTCTGATGAGAACCCTTCAAGATCAAGCTAGAAAACCCACAACTAGATTGGAAAAAAAACCCAAGAAAGCCAATAAGATCAGAATTCAGATAAAAGATCCAAACCCTTTAGCTCAAGAACCCGGATTGCTAGATAAGACGCCACAAAGGTTAGCAAATCTTTTGATAAGTCAAAAGTTCTTTCAAGAACAAGTTGAGAAAATCCTCTCAATGATATTAAACACAATAATGTCAAAAGTCTCCTCAAAATAACATAAAGGAGTGTTTATACAAGGTGGCTAACCCTAATCTAACTTAAAAATAAGAGAAAACCCTAAAATTAAAAACCTGGACCCGCAGGGCCTTGGCCTGCAAAGCCTCTTATTTTAAACGAGCCATAACTTGGTCATATGATGTCGGATTTTAACCCACAATATACCGTTTCGAAGTTCTCGAAGTAAGGAATGCATCTATAGATTTAGAATTACTCTTCTGGCCCTTATTATATTTCAAAAACCATCCTCTCCGATGCTCGCCACCTCGTTAGCCCGAATCAAGTGTACCAAGGCTGGTTCCTCCTCATTCAAGCCCATCTTGAATATTGGACTCTTGCAAATTAAACTTGAATTGAAGTCATCCAAAGTAGCTTGAATAAATCCTTGCATGGCTTCCTTGATCTTCTTAGCTCGTGCTCTCGTAATTGGCCCTTCTGGAACAAGGAACGGATCTTTAATGCTCTGAGCACTCTGGATCACATCATTCCCCCTCTCCTCGAAAGGATTCGTCCTCGAATCTGAACCTGCATCAAAGGGAGAAAGATAAGAAACATTAAAGGTAGCAGACACGTTATACTCACCAAGAAGATCCACTTTATAAGCATTGTCGTTAATACGCTCAAGAATCTGAAATGGACCATCTCCTCGAGGGTGCAACTTAGATTTCCTTTGGGCTGGAAACCTCTCCTTGCGCATGTGAGCCCAAACCCAACCGCCGGGTTCAAAAATCACACATTTCCTACCCTTATTAGCTTGAGTAGCGTACTGGTCATTCTTCTTTTTAATGTGAAGCCGCGCTTTCTCATGAATGGACTTTATCAACTCCGCTTTCTTTTGACCATCCAAGTTAGCTCTCGCATCAACGGGCAAAGGAATCAAATCCATTGGAGTCAACGGATTAAAACCATAAACAATCTCAAACGGAGAATAGGAAGTGTAAGAATGAATGCTCCTATTATATGCAAACTCTATAAATGGCAAACAGCTTCTTCCCAAGATTTCAAATTCTTATTAATGATAGTGCGCAAAAGTTTGAGATAAAGTTCTATTGACCACTTCAGTTTGACCATCGGACCGAGGGTGACAAGTAGTAGAAAACAAAAGTTTAGTACCTAACTTACCCCATAATACCTTCCAAAAGTGACTAAGGAACTTAGCATCTCTATCCGAAACAATACCCTTGGAACACCATGGAGTCGCACTACCTCCCCGAAGAATAAATCGGGGCCTATATTGGTGGCATCATCTGACTTATGACATGGAATGAAATGTGCCATCTTGCTAAATCTATCTACGATCACGAAAATAATCTCTCCCCTTTCGAGTCCTAGGTAGCCCTAAAATAAAATCCATAGAAATATCTACCCAAGGCTCTCTAGAACTCGGTAGCGCGTATACAAACCATGTGGTAAAACCTTTGACTTGGCCTTTCTACATGTAATGCATTGATTACATATGCGAATGACATCCTTTTTCATCTTAGGCCAATAAAAATGCTCATGTAATCGTCTCTAAAGTTTTCTTAACCCCAAAATGACCCATCAAGCCACCACTATGTGCCTCTCTCACTAGCAACTCACGGATAGAACTATTAGGCACACAAAGCTTGTTTTCCCTAAACAAATAACCATCATGCTTATAAAATTTACCGAATGATCCTTTGTCACATATAGCAAACACATCAATAAAATCAGAATCATTGGCATATAATTCCTTAACATACTCAAATCCAAGCATTTTGGCACTCAAAGAATTAAGAAGCACATACCTCCGAGATAATGCATCGGCAACTATGTTCTCTTTACCTTCTTTATACCGAATGACATAGTGGAAATGTCTCAATGTACTCCATCCAAGTAGCATGATCTGTGTGTATCACAAACTCCTTAGGCCATAAGTAATGTTGCCAAGTTTCCAAGGCCCTCACAAGCGCGTAGAGCTCCTTATCATAGGGTAGGGTACCTCAAGGTCGCTCCAAATAACTTCTCACTAAAATAAGCAATGGGCCTTCGATCCCGCATCAAAATGTACTCCAATACCTATTCCTCAGGCATCACATTCAATCTCAAAAGTACGATTAAAATTAGGTAATGCTAGAATAGGTGCAGTAACATAACCTTTCTTTAAGATCAATGAATTCTTTTATCTTGTTCAACACTCCAAGTAAATGCAACATTCTTTTTAACAACATCAGTAAGAGGTGCAGCAATAGTGCTAAAATCTTTAACAAATCGCCGATAAACTAGCTAAACCATGAAAGCTCCTTACCTCACTGATGCTCTTAGGCATTGGCCACTCACTAATAGCCTTAACCTTTTCTTGATCCATCGCTATACCATTTGCACCAACAACAAAACCAAGAAAAACAACTGTCTCTATGCAAAAAGAACATTTCTTAAAATTAGCATACAACTTTTCTTTCCTCAAAACATCTAACACACATCGCAAATGTGCAATATGCTCTTCTAAAGTCTTCATTGTACACTAGAATATCATCAAAATAAACAACAACAAACCGACCTATAAATGCACGCAACACATGATTCATTAATCTCATAAAAGTACTAAGGTGCATTAGTAAGACCAAAAGGCATAACTAACCATTCATACAATCCATATTTGGTCTTAAAGGTGCTTTTCCATTCATCACCTTCTCTCGCGAATTTGGTGATAGCCACTTTGAAATCAATTTTAGAAAATAAACAAGCTCCATGCAATTCATCCAAGACATCATCTAACCTAGGAACGGGATGGCGATATTTTACCGTAATATTATTGATGGCTCTCGCAATCAACACACATTCTCCAATTCCCATCCTTCTTTTCGTACTAGTAAGACTGCACGCACACGGGCTCATGCTCTCTCCTCACGCACTCTTGCTCATCACTCTATAACTTGCTCCTGAAGCTTTTTGGTCTCCTCGGATTACTTCTATAGCCGGCCTTTTGGGTATGATGTACCTCCCGGTACGAAATCTATTTGATGCTCAATGCCTCTAATGGGGTGGTAAGCCAACAGGCATTTCCTCCGGAAACACATCTTCAAACTCCCCGTAATAAAGAAGTAACAACACTAAAAAGAGAAGGATTAATGTCATCAAAGGTTAGATATGATTCTTTGAACACGAGCAAAACCATGAAATGGCTTGTTTTATATGCTTTCCTAATCTCACCCACTCCTGCAAAGAAGTTCTTTCTCACTCTTCCCTCTTTCTCACTCTTTTCTTTTCTCTCTCACTTTTAGCCTCACTCTCTTTCTTTTTCTTCTCATAACTCTCGACCTCACTCTTTTTATTTTGTCTTTCTTTTTCCCTCAATCTTTATTTGGTCATCGTAGACCTCTTTTGGTGTTAAAGGAACAAGCGTCACGGTTCTCCCATTTTTGACAAAGTCGTATCTATTCCTAAACCCATCATGTGTCACCTTCCTATCATAATCGCCATGGCCCTCCCAATTAATAAATGCCCAGTGCAGATGCATAGGAACTACATCACAAAGCACCTCATCACTATACTTTTCAATAGTAAATGTTACCAATACTTGCTTATTAACTTTGACCTTTCCACAATCATTTAACCACCGCAACTGTAAGTGCTCTGGATGCGTTAGCAAGTGGTAACCTTAACTTCTCTACAAGTAAGTAGTACTAGCTACATTGGTGCAACTCCCACCATCTATTATCATACTACACACCTTATTATTCACAATGCATCTAGTATGGAAGATGTTCTCTCTCCGCTACTCCATGTCATCAACACTCATTTGTGTACTCAAAGCACGCCTAGCAACTAGGATTCACCTTTCTGTGGTATTCTACTTCATCATCATCACTAGCATCAATCAACTCGGCATCTCCCCACCATCACTCTCACTCTCACTCACTAATTCTCCACTATCTTCCTCTACATTAGCCCTAATCATAACGATCTCCATCTCTTTATGGTAATCCTCTACACTCTTCGATCCTTGGGTAAGTCTTTTTAGCTTAAGATAAAGATCCCTATAGTAATGATTAGGAATGAACCGCTTCCTCATAAGCGTCCTCAACTCTCCCCATGTAGCTATAGGCCTTTCTTGATTCCTCCTCCTATTATTCACCAATTGATCCCACCAAATAATAGCATAGTCAGTGAATTCAATAACTCGCTAGCTTTACCTTTTTCTCCTCTCGAATAATTGTGACAATCAAAGATCAACTCAACCTTCTTTTCCCACTCCAAGTAAGCCTCCGGATTACTCCTTCCTCAAACGGAGGAATAGTCACTTTCGATTTTGCCTAAATCTCTATCCTCCTCATCTCTCCTATACTCCCTCTCTGTCTACCTCTTCTATATCTTACTCTATCCCTTTCTATTCCGGATGCTCGATCATCATCATCATCTTCCCAAATTTCATTCTCCCGCCTCATCTCTCATCTATAAGGCTCATATCTATGCCTATTCTTTCAAGAACAAGTTTGAGAAAATCCCTCTCAATGATATTAAACTCAATAATGTCAAAAGTCCTCAAAATAACATAAAGGAGTATTTTTATGGGCGTGCTAACCCTAATCTAACTTAAAAATAAGAGAAAACCCTAAAATTAAAAACCCTGACCCGCGTGGCCTCGGCCCCGCAAAGCCAATTATTCTAAACGGGCCATAACTTGGTCATATGATGTCGGATTTTAACCACACAATATACCGTTTCAAGCTCTCCTGACGTGTATGAATGCATCTACAAATTTAATTACTCTTCTCCGGCCCTTATTATACTTCAAAATCATTCTCTCCCTTCCGATGCTCGCCACCTCGTTAGCCTCGAATCAAGTGTATCAAGGTCCTCGTTCCTCCTCGTTTCGTGTGCCCATCTTGAATATTGGACTCTTGCAAATTGAACTTGAATCAAGTCATCTAAAGTAGGTTTGACAAATCCTTGCATGGCTTCCTTGATCTTCTTAGCTCGTGGCTCTCGTAATTGGCCCTTCCTTTGAATGCTAAATCGGATCTTAATGCTTCGGAAACACTCGGATCACATCACTTTTACATCAAGCGATGCTATGATCGTCGAGCACGCTAAGTATGATGAATCGTGGTCTTCAATCTGGAAGTGCACTTTAGGTCGAATCATTGTTGGATGGCAAAGGCGCTTTGGTCATCATACTCATTCTCGTTCTCAGACAAACAGATTCAACATCTTCTGAGTCGAGCAACATCGATTTATCATCAAGCGCGAATAATAAGCACGCACAAATTTTATCCTGATCGCGTAGGATAATTCTTTGCAAAATGATCTCACTTTCCGTAAAACGAAGCAATGTAGAATCTTTAGCTTTGTGCATCTCGTGACTTGATCCTTCTTCTCCGAAAAGCCGTATGCTTCTCATTTAACCAGTGTCCTGACCAATCAGTACCGAAATCCTCATAAGTGAGTCGTCTTTTGTGAGGGACAAGGACAATCTTTTCGAACTTGGCATTTGATCTCGAGATAAGGCTTCTACAAGCACCGAAAGGTTGTTTGTTGTCAATGAGATCTCTGCACCCTCATTACATAGTCGTCAAGAGCATTAACGACTAATCGATAGATCTTACCAAGTTGATATGTCTCAACATTTAGCCGATCTACGTTGATAAGCTTTGAAGCTCGTCGTAATTCCTTAGTGGATGTGAGGTGATGAAGACATGCTTCAGTAAGATCAATAAAGCCATCGAGCTTATAAAATAGAGTGGGACACGCTATAAAGTGAAAATCAAGATCTTTTTCGGCCAGAAGTGAATAAAAGATTTCATCTCGCATGTGT